>JAGXCT010034315.1:0-48756 GCA_022495035.1 Philopotamus ludificatus
AAAGCGACTGGTTAATATATTAACCAATTTCAGCCTTTGCTCTATAAAGGGTTAAAGAAATGTTACGAAATTCTTAAATGGTGTTCATTTCGGAGTAAATATTAAACATTAAACAATTGAAGAAGAAATGGCTGATCTGTTCAAAAGAGTTGTCTGGGAAAGTCATAAACTAGGAATGGAGATAAATATTAATAAAATCAAGCTGATGATAGTCGAGAGAAGTAATCAGCTATTTAGATTTTGAGAGTGTAATGATTTTTTATATCTTGGTTCAGTTCTTACGTGTAACGGAAATTGTGAGCCAGAAAAGTAGGCGAATAGGGATGGGTAATAATGCAATGCCAAAGCTATCGATAATTTTTAAAAACAGGCAAATAAACAAAAAAAAACATTTAGTGCAGAGTCAATCTCAATTTTCAATTACGACGTAGAAACCTGGACCTTAAAGGGAAATATGAAAAAGAAAAATGACGCCTTTGAAATGTAATGCAGGCGACGTTTGCTGAGAATACCATGGACCGCTAAACGCAAAAACTTGTCTGTCCAAAAAAATGGGGAACTACAAAGTAGACTGACTATCTACCATATGTCTCAATAGGAGTCTTTGATACTTTGGGAATCTCGCTAGAAGAAGGACGCCCATCCGCTGAAGCGACCCAGTGAAAACAGACACAGGCTCCACCGTAGTAGCTGCGATTCAAGATGCAGAATGCAAAGAATTCTGAAGAAAAAAAATCAAGAAGATTTGAAACAAGAATTGTCACGATCCTCAGGTATGAGGGTGCCGACTAAAGAAGAAACAATTGCCGCCAAACGTTGGCAGAGTTTAAACACACAACCCTCTTTAAAAGCGTCATAATATATTTCAAACAAATGGTTTTATATGCATGCCACACTTGCCCAAAATCCCACAAGGTCACAAAAAATATTTTTTTGTATTGCTACAACTACTAAAATATTTGAAAAAACAAAATGTTCTAAAAGTTACAGCCAATTAAACGCGTAGTGTCGGCTAGGGTGTGATATGCGCGCCCCGGACATACGCAAAAACGCCATTGTCATGGAATCCACGACCCCCGTAGACAATGTGTTAAGTATAGACACAAAACCCTTTTCTAAGGGAAATGACTGCTAATGTCTGATGTTGAAGTTACTTATTTTATTACAAGTGTCAATATAAGTGGTTACGACTACATCTCTAAGGCTTTCACTGCGATTTACATATTTCTATGATTTTGATACATTCCATAAATGGTAAATTTTTTGTAATTGTAATTTTGTATTGTGCTTGTCGATATTGATGAGGTCAAATTTGAAGAACGAAGATTTAATTAAAATTGCTTTACCAAATAACGAATCACATATTTCTTTATAACCAAGAAGTAGAAAACCTATAATTTAGTGCTGAAATAATTAAATACATATTTAACCTTTTCCACTCTGAATATTTTTCTTCAAAACCAATCAGCTACTCTGAATAAAATATATATTTCGGAGAAGTGAATTAAAAACATCTAGAATATTCCCGTTGAAATCGGGGCATAAACTTATTGCGTCTTTGGGCCATAACAGCTGGCCTTCAGAGCTGCCTACCAAATTCACTTGGGCCCACAGTTATGGCCTTCAGAGTGGAAAGGGTTAATATGACAAGAAAATTTTTAATATAATCCAAAAACTGGCATCAAAAACCTATATATCATATGATAATAAAAATAATCTTCTCCGGGATTAGCTTTATTGCTCTTTTATTGAGGGATCACCTAAACATTGTTCTCGGTCCGGATGAAGTCGGCATCCATTACAAAGCAACATCTTATCTGGGTCGTTGAGCATAAAATCTATCGCAGTTAAACGGTTGTTACGACAACCGACAATACTGTCGGCATACCGCACCAGATCATGCTGGTGGGCCGTTAGTTTTACAAGACCCACTTCCTGCGCCAAACTATCGCTCAACCCGACCCATTTATTAATAACAGTTGTGCAAAATGGCGTAATCAATTTTACGTCCCTGTCCATCTGCGGGGACGGGTGAGGCCTACTGTGGCGGGAGGCGCGCAAATCGAAATTTAACACAACCTCCATCGGAGTGTCTCATCATCGCGCGCCTTACCCTCGGTCATTTATGCTCGGTAAATTCTAGGTTTAAGGATCGGTCCGATCTTTTATGCGAGTCCTTGCCGCCACCCGGCCACCTCGCCGAATCATTATAAATAATAAGCTGCCTTTATTGGTCCATGAAAAGATATTGCCGCTGTTAGTTAATGGCGGGAAGTGATACCGCCGCGTGTACGACACTCCATGTTTAATTCCTGATTTATGTTTATTACGGAAATGTTGTGTGAGCTGATAACACATAAATACGAGCCACTTTTTCTTCGGCAAATTCGCACACTTTTTTTTATTGCGTAACCCTTGCCCTTAATAGTGTGACCTCGGAGGCTTCCAGATGATGATTACCCTCCGGGGGGGTGTCTTAATAACCGAGCGGGGTGCCAACCCTCGCCGAAGCTAAACAAGAATCATATTTATTCTATTTTTTATCTTATATATACACTAGAAAAACAATATTGAAAAATAAAGTGACATTTTTAAGGATACATGTAATATTTTGGTTTATTCATTAATGATTATTTAAAAATATAAAATTGTTTACAAAATATGCCCCTAATTTATTAAATAGAGGTCGGTGCCCAATCGTCGGCATGCCTTTTGGACAATAAATGTTTTCAGGACTCGATCTTTAGCTCCCTATATTAATATATCTATACTCTATAATTCTATTTTTTATATTTATTTGGATTTTTATTAGAAAAAACAAGTTTTTTTCAGTAAGCATGGTAACTTTTCAGCCGCCATGTTATGAAGGAAAGACTGAGGATGGATTGTTGATTGTTGATTGTATCCCAGATGTGTCATATTGAACAGTTATCTTTAAAAATAATAGTTATCGCTTTTAACTCAATTTAAAAGAAAAATTAAATTGAGAAATACTTTAGAGGTTTATATAAAAATATTTATGTACGTAGTTTGTCGCGTTGAAATGAATTAATTTAACGCCATTCATCCTTCGTTGAATAAAAAACATACATTTTAATCCATCTGAAATAATATTAAAATTTACCAGTGTCGTGGTTTGACACTGGGGAGAATATTAGTGTAAGAGACTTATTCCCTTGCATCTTTAGAATCTTTATCGAATCTTTATGCGGGTGAAGGGCGATTTGGAATATGTATGTAATACCATCCATCGTAGTTAAATAAATAAAGGTGGTGATTCAACCGTAGAGGATTTGACAGAACGTATTCTAACTAATTTAGAAAGATTCGGTTTTGATTTGATGTGTATTGGGAGGTCAAGAAAGAATATACAACATAGAATCCTTGAAAAAATCCAAGGGTGTTTCATGTGCCTATGTCATTCTTTAAACCTAGTTTGGAATGATGCTGCGACTTCTTCTACAGAAACAACGAACATTTTTTTCTGAATTTACAAAGTGTTGGGAAGTAAAAAAAAAGGTTTCACGGTTAAAACTAGGTGGTACTATCAGAGTAGACACGTAGGCTTTTACGATTTTAATTTGCGAAATCCATGATGCATTATTCCAAATAATTTGAGACGCCATCAGAGATGCAAAAGTTAAACCATTTTTTAGAAAAAAAACATGAATCTGCGGTTTAATTATTAGTCATGATATTTTATTAAACTATTGCAATCTGTAACTATAAATTTAATAGACGATTAGGTGAAAATTGCTGTAAATAAGATTGCAGATAATCTTGAATGCTGTATAGAAGTTTCTGCCGAGACTAAAGTTAGGGCCAGAGGGAAAAAATGTAAATTTGACCATGAACGTCAAGAAGAATAAATTTAGAACGAACTTTTTCAATTATAATCTGATCGATACCCTAAACTTCCCGAATGAACGATTCACGCCTCTGAAAATCTATGACAAAGTTTTATACTGGCTCGTCCATACACTGCGGAGCTGCAGCACCCCCAAGCTAATTAATGTGTCTATTGACTATGTATTATGTATACGAAAATCTGAACATAATTAATATTCGCGGACAGTTTGCTTGTCAGCGCTACCAGCGTCGGGTATTGGACGGATGCGGGCGGGTAGCGGGGGGGGGGGATATTTATTCTGAACACAAAAAAATTGTGACACGTATGATTTATATTAAACATATTTATTAATATATTTATATTACGGCCAGAGGATATGTAAGTGGAAGAGACCCTTTACCTCCGCATGTTTTATAAAAATATTTATGTAGGCTCATAGTTTCGCGCGTTGGAATTAATTAATTAAATGACATCTATTCTTCGTCAAATAAATTTCAATCCAACTGAATTAATATTAAGATTAATCAGTGTCGTGGTTTGACACTCACATATTATTGTGAGAAACTTATTACTCTTGCATCTTTATTAAATCTTTATATGGTTGAATGGCGCTTTGGAATCGTTCAGTCATGTCATCCATCGTAGTAAAATAACAATAAATAAATATTAAAAGAGTTATTCGAGAAAAGTAAAAGAAATTGGATTTCCAATACGGCACGGTTAGGCTAACCAAAGATCTGACTCAATCAAAGATTTATATTCATCCTTCTGGCTTAAATATTTTATATTAGAAATTTGCAACTGCTAAAGCAAGATTACTATATTTTTTCATAATATATTCTTATGCGCCATTACTGGCGATCAAGTGTTGATCCATATTTACGACTTAGCTATCCAAGATTTTAACCTATATATTTCTTATATCTACAGTGATTTAATGTGGATTTTTTTCGCTATTCCTATATTAAGTATAATTTTGTACCCAGGATGAAGTTGTGTCAGACCGGTCCGACACAGTTCCATCCACCGGGAGATCCACCGGGAATTCCTGACTCCGATCCGGGGAAATGCCGCATCGGAGTCAGGAATTGACTAACCAAGAAGACTGGGAAGAACCAGTTACAATTAAGCCGCCCAGGGCGGCTTAATTGGGGAAGGAATCCTACCTTTCCTGCAAGTGAGCAGGTAGATAGACAACGGGACTGTTTTTTTTTATGTAAAATCTGACGGCCCTCAGCTGGATTTCAAGGTCGAGCGCAAGGACGCCAGCAATAATTAAGAGTGATGCTGTTGAAGATGTGCGATAAGCGCGAGTGACATTAAGGATTATTTAGTATAACTTGACCTCTTTTATAAAAGCTAATTTTGATGTGTTTTTCTCTGGATACTTGTCCCTGTTTACGATTGTCGGGGCGGAATTGTCGGCGTCGATTAGTCCTACGCCCAATAGTCGTTTCATACTTCACAAGTAATGGTTCAGTTAAAAAAAATACAACTGAAAATGATGATCAATATGTAACATCGCACATTTCTTTTTATACGCTCATTGTTACAATGGTAGAGGAAATTAAGTCCTCCTTATAATTATGTCATCTGAAATAATTAACAATGACCTTATGTTCATATATTATTATTCAAAGAGGAAGATGGCAAATTCGTTTTACATTTAAACTTGCTGGATTTATTTTAAAAAAATCCTTGGAATGCCAAGGGTTGACAGACAGACGTATGTTGAATAGGATATCTCTAAAAAAATACAGAGATACTTTCATTCGCGGCAGTTTGGACAAAAGCTGACCTCAAAGATTCATTTCTTTTTATCTCCCTAATATACATATGTACATATATCTGCAAATATTAGGCAATAATATTATTATTACATCACAAGAACAAATTTTCTAATCTGTCAAATATAATTTAAGATTCAGTAGGGAAAAATGTGTCACTTGCTTATATAAAATATAAGTAATTAAAATATTATAATAACATTTCTTGGAAATGAATTAATCTAGCGCTAATCCAATATCAGAGCGGAATAATGTCAGGATTAATTATGTCACAATAATGCATTTTATTATTATAGTTGAATATATTCCACAATTTCCTGGCTAAAATATGTCTGAGTAGCTTACGAACCATGACTTCTATTCTCGAGATAAAGCTAACAGAGTTAGTTCTGGCAGTGTATCAATAGCTTGGTGTAATACAATATTACAGGTCATCGATTGAAGCTATTATCGCTGAAAGTAATTGTTCCATGAATACGTTCCGTGGATCAAATTAGATGCTTGTCAGATCAGCTTTCGATGATTAATATAATTATAGTAATTACGTCATTACATACAAGTTCGTGTTTCCATAATGTCGGCATTTTTTTAATGTAGAAGTTTAGTTTAGGCAAACAGTAAAAAAAAACTAGCCATAATCGTGTGGCGGTTATTCCACAGATTGCGAGATAATTTCCTGCACTCTAATTTGAATATGTCCCATAATAATGAGTGACGTATAGAGGATCAAGTGGTGGCATCCTCTCTAATAAAATGATCATCATGGCCACTGCCAAGGCGTTACATGGAGTACTACTCCCCTCTCTCTGTCTTCGGGGCTCCAAACGTTATGACGTTTTTACATTTCGCTCCGTTGTAAGATGTAGTAGTCGCCATCTTGTTGCGCTACACACGGATGCCGCCATGACGACTCTGTATATATTCTCTCGTCTTCCCCATGGCAAACCACATCGACTAATCAATTAGCAGACAAGTTGACCACTACAATCGCTGACGTTCTGGTCGCAAACTCCGCCTTAGAATCTAATCGGGATCATTGGAGGAGTACTCCTCTGCGGATACTCTTTGAAATAGACCGCCACGAGTGCCGTCACTGCCAGAAATCACGAAACAGAGAATACCAGGGGCTACACGCACACCACAATTAAGATTATTGCGGAGTTTGTGCTTAGTGTCAAACCACGACACTGGGTAATTTTTAATATTATTTCAGTTGGATTGAAATTTACATTATTTGTTTAAAACTCTTTATTAAACGAAGAATAGATGGAATTAGATTAATTACTTCTATCTCGCCAAATTATTTCCTAAATATTTTTAAAAAACATGCGGAGGTAACGGTTTTCTTCTTCTTATATACCTCCTAGCCAGTATTATAAAGAATTACCTGAATTCATAGCTTTCGTCGGACACCTATCCGACTAGTAACTTAGCTCAGTCGCGGTTGACTTACATTATCGAAATGATAACTCAATAATCTTCCCATTATTCGCTTGAAGGTCGATTATTACATTAGAAATTCTTCATCAACGACTTAGATCAGCTAGTCTAGATTTTGAAATTATTAAATTATTATTGATTTTCTTCGATTCGATCGTAAAATCTATCTTCAATATCTTCATTGCAATCTTAACAGTTTTAGATAAATTGAAACTTGAAAATGGAAAACTTTATAATGAATGATCTAGTATTATGTCAAATGATATGATGTGTTATTTTCTTATTTTATAGATTTCTTATTCATAAATATATCAATTTCCATTCGCAGTTAAAAAATCGTTTCAATACATTTCCATGAGTCTTAGAAATAAATCACTAAAAAATAATATAAGTATCGTTGTCGTTAATTCACAACCAAATCATAACATTTATATTTCTTCCGTATATCCTACATAAAAGTGTTTCAATGATATTTTCAGATTAATAAAAATATCAAGAATACTTTCTATATATGTATAGGGTTAGTTGTTCGGAAAATAATTTGGTTTTTTTTTTTAAATGAAAGACTATTTTCTTATAGTTGTTATAAAATCAATGGTCACATTTCATGTTCTTATGCTTTCGCTATATAGAATGCGCCCTCTTCCGAGATGACGGACCAGAGTGTTCGCATCCCTTTCATAGACAATAAGTCTTCATTTTTATACCTGCTACAAAAACTCCGTTTTTGTCATTAAGTAGTCGGTCGTTGTCTTTTCGATAGTTGACAGGGTGATTCGCACTCTGTCATGTCAATCACATCTCCGTGATTTCTCTCGTACCGGAGATACGTCTCCGGGATCTTCATCATCATCTCGTACCAGAGATACGTCTCTGGGATCTTTATCATCATCTCATACCGGAGATACGTCTCTGGGATCCTTTCGTTACACCTATCATCGAACTGACGACTCCTGCAATTCTCAATAAACATCATCAACAAACAAAGCGTGTTTCACTTGATCTCGATCTTCGAAACGCGATCGTCAACTACCGGACGGTCAAACGTTTTGGCGCCAGCGGTCGTGTACCTTTTTGATACGCGAGATCGGGTGCCTTAACATAATTGGTGGCAGCGGTAAGCTTCCATTTTTTGGACTACTGTCGCGCCCCTTAACATAGTGAATAAATATTTTATTGAATTATATATTGTCCATTCTGGTCCAACATCTTTTGCCATCTTTCTGGTAGTAGCATGATTCCAAGCTCATATTTTTTTTTTTTGCTGGCAAAAATTCGATCCATATGATTTTTGACCTCCTTATTTGAAGTAAAGGTTTACCCATCTAAAAAAAATTGTAGAGACCGGAACAAATAATAATCAGAGGGTGACAGATCTGTAGAATATGGTGGATGTGGCAGTATATCCCATTCAAGCTGTAAAAGCTTTTGGCGAACTAACAAACTTGTATGAGGTCTCCCATTAACTTGGTAGAATACGACATCATTTCTATTGATCAATTCTGACCTTTTCTGTTCAAGTAAATCATTCAATTTGTCCAGCTGATGACAGTACACTTTAGAATTGATCGTTGTGTTGTCCGGTAGAAGCTCAAAAAAACCATTGCTTCGAAATCCCAACAAACAGATAGCATCACCTTTTTTTTATGAATATCAGCTTTAGAAGTGTATTGGGTCAGTTCATCTTTTTTACTGCATGATCTCTTGCGTTTAACATTGTTGTAGACAACACATTTCTCGTCTCTAGTGCTAATGCGCTTCAAAAATAGATCATTTTCTTGATGTTTGAAAAGCAAATCACAGACGTCAACGCGACGGCACAAATTTCTTTCTGTAAGAACAATAGGAACCCATTTGTAGAGCTTTGAGATTAAACCTTTTAAATGATCATGAACGGTCGAATTCGATAAATTTAATCTCTCAGCGAACTCACGAGTATTATTCAACGATTTTCATCAATTAATGCCTTTATTGTGTCTTCATCAGATTCAACTGACCTTCTAGAACGTGGTGCATCTTCAACATCATCATTTCCGGATCGAAACTTTACAAACCACTTTTGTCACTAGAATTCTGTCAATACATCTACTCCATAAACATCGGATATTTTTTTTCTTGCTTGAAAAGCATTTTTACATTTTCGATAGTAAAAAAGTAAAATATGCCGAAAATGCTCTTTTCACTTTCCATATTTGAAAAGGTACCAACCAAAAACTACTACTTAAAATCAATCGAACTTTTTCACTAGCAAGCATTGCTATATCAGCTGTCAAAATATATAATGATTATGAGGCTTGAGTGTGAAGTTGGCCGTGAAACAATTCAACAATTAATTTATCTGTTGGGAAAAAACGAAATGACTTTCCGAATAACCCAATACATAAATTATTCTATATTTAATATACAATTAAATTCGGATCTAATAATATCTTATCGAGCTGCTGCAATATAGTCGGATAATATATTCATATCCACAATTAATTGATCTCATCCACAACCCCTTTTTATACACAAACATCTCCGAGACGATACAAATTAATTCCATACATTCCGATAGTGGTGTATCACAAATCAGGACCACCCCCATCCCAACTTGCCCCGGGTAAGAAACAGAGCCCATCGTAACAGATAAGGGTGGGGTCACTCCCGTATCTTGGTGCCATTGTTTGTTTGATTAATTGTTCACGGTAATGGTTTACAGGGCCGGAGTTGGCCCAATAATTTGTACGCTTAGGGTCACACTACGAAGTTAACCATAGACGAGCTGGGCTGATGGAGCTTCCAGTTTTTGCCCGCATTTGGCACACGGTTTTATTGTACGGCCGGCAATTATCTCGCAAATTGGATTCGTGGTACAGTCTGTTGCGTAATACCATCGCACAGCCTCAATGTATAATAAATAATTGACCGATTCCCAGAAACGAGGGCTTAATCTATATATTATTTATTTGTAGAGTAAATCTTTCGGGCGGAATTTTTGATCTAGTATGTGTGCAGATGTGCTCTCGCATCGGCTGAAAGTGTGGCCGCAGATGCTTGCGCTTGTTCAGTGGTTTCACGTACAAAAAGGTGGAGGACCCCTGCACAAAACCACCCCGTGGCCGGTAAATTTTCAGTGTCACACTGTGGTTATAAATCATATGGCACTTTTTTTTAGTCACGGCCATGTGTTACGATCTTTATTGTTCGTGTTTGCTGAAAGAGTCGACATGAAAGACGCATTTGTCCTCATAAAGGCTTCGGGCTATGCGCCGCCGCTTATGCAGTTTGCGAATATCAATTTTGCATGCATTTTTAAAATATGTAATATAGTTCTATTAGTATTTGAATATTGGAAATTTATTTTTTGAGTATTATGTCAAAAAAGGGGTAATAAAAATAATGTCAGCTTATGAAAATGCAAGATTATTTCGTAATTTATACAATGAATCCATATTTATTTGATTACATTTAAATTTAGAAGGTTTTTTAATTTATTGCCAAATCATACAATGTAAATATAGGAATCACTGCAATATTTCTTAGTAAATATAAAAAATAGTATTTTTTTTTAATAATATGATTTTCTCTTTATTAATTCTTGAGTTAATCCTTGAGATATCCGATTTGTGGATTATCCGTGCATGGCTTCAATAAATATATTTAAATAATTAAAGATCAGATAAAGGGGAATCTACATTGAAGCTTTCAGAAGAATATGAAGATGGAACCCTAATTACAATTGCATCTAGAACTCATAAAATTATTCTTTTTGGGATTGAAAAAGAAGTTGAAAAGCGTTGGAAGTTGTTAATTCCCTTTATTAATCGAGGTCTTCTTCAAACTCTTTGTAATAAAGATGGCGATGATCGTTTGATTGTAGAGAAGAATTTACTAGACGCATAAAGATTTATATTGGATTTATTGAGAGCGAAACAATTGAATTATCTGAAATAAAATATGTAAGTCAATGGATAGATTTAAGTAAATATTGAGTGGTTAGAATACGATTCATGTATCACAGATTTTCAACGTAAAAGCGATGTTGATATTATTTCCAATCTCAACCCAGAGAGAAAGACAATGGGGATGCAAGTGAAGGAATATAAATTATTAAACGTATTATTCACAACATAGCACTGACTACTGTTGACATTGTATTGGAGTATATCTACCAATGGGGATTCACACAAAAAGACTAACTCTTATATATAACTTCTTAATATATCGAAATGATATTTAAAAAGGTTAAAAGAGCGAACCTAATTCACACATCTTTGTGATGAAATGTTTTTGTATTTATTTTAATTCTGCTGTATATAGAACGGTTTATTAAAAGCTAAGTAATATTAGGGCTGATACGGTATATATTAGTATTTAAAAAATATGGAATGAAAGCAATGATGTGTTGGACCAACTCTAAATGTATTTTTTTTTATATTTATTTGACTACGATGGTTGGATGACATAACAGAAAGATACCAAAGCGTCATTCATCCATGTAAAGATTCGATAAAAATTATAAAAAATGCAAGGGGAATGATTCTCTCATTATAATATTCCCCCCAGTGTCAAACCACGACACTGGTTAATTTTTAATATTATTTCAGTTGGTTAGAAATTTATATTATATGTTTTTATAATTATTTATTCAACAAAGGATAGATGGCATTAAATGAATTAATTCCAACGCGCCAAACTATCTACATAAATAGTTTTATAAAACACTTCGGAAGTAATGGGTTCGAAGTAATGAATATGTAGAACCGAAAAGAGAAAGAACAGCAAACGCTAGTTTTTTCAACTGATCATAAGAGTCAAGAATATTATTTCAGGCGTTAAAGATGATCATGTCTTGCTTCTCCAGATATTTCAAAGCAGACCACTTGTGGTGTGAACTAAGTTCACATTTGTTCTTCTCTAATATTTCTAAATCAACACAAAGCCGTTCAAATTTAGAGCTCCATATTTCATTGTTTTTTTAAATCCAGAAATTGTATTTCAAAGTTACCAACGTCAATGCTTGTAGCATTAAGAGGGTGTTTAACGAATGCTAAGGTCTCTCTCCTGTTTTTAAATTCTTGAAACCATCTAAGAAATGCTTCCCTCATATTTAAAATGGTTGTTTTGAAATAATGTTTGTCAATGATGAATTATTTTCTTTGACGATGCTTCAGCAGACTCGGAAAGTAAAACAATGTTTCCTTTTCAAAATCTTGAGTTCAAAAGGGATAATATGCTTTAGAATAAAATGATTTCTTCTAACGTCGAAAAAATTGTGTTTCCTTTCCCTTGTAGTTTATGATTTAGCCGATTTAGATGAGACGTTACGTCTACCATGAAATAAAAGTTTTGGATCCACTGATCGTCTGTTAATTTTGGATAGTGAACACCCTTCTTAAGAAGAAATGCTTTGATTTCTGGTAATAGGGATTCGAAACGTTTTAAAACGTTCCCTCTTGATAACCAACGTACCGTGTTATGAAGCAGAAGATCATCGTCCTTACTTTTCATTTCAACGAAAAATTCTTTGAATTGGTGATGATTAAGAGCTTCAGTTAAAATGGAGTTGATAATCGTAATCACCAATTCCATAACTTTAAAAATTGCTTCTTGATGAATGATGCAATGGTAAGAAAGTATCTTGTTATTATTTTTTTCGACAAACCCCTTTATTAAGTCGATCATACTCTTGGCCCCGTCTGCTTGCCCGTGGATATTTGTGCCAGAGCCGTACTTAAGGTGCCAAAGAGCCGCATGCGGCTCCGGAGCTACACTTTGTCGACCTCTGATCTAGGCTCTTCAAATACGAATCAGGTCGCCCAGCCATGAGCCCGGGAGCCGAGCTGTCAACGCGCGGATTGTAACAATAATAATCGGACGAGGTTAGGGCCAATTCGTATTTAATTTCCGGTCTAATCGAATGCTACGAGCACCTCCTGTAGCACACACGTCACCGAATTGGCCTAGATAGCGGCCTGGCTCTTCATAGGTCTATAGAATTTACGAAACCATGATTGTACCAACCGTCATCGCCGCCATGTCCAATACCGACACGCGACAACACTCGACTTTTTATATCTAAGGAAGTGCTTTTAATATTATTTATTAATAATATATGTAAATATTTTTTAAGCCATCGACCCATTTTTAGAAAAATGACGCCTCATAAGCGGATGGTGTTTCTCAATTTTAGCGTCTACAGCCGCATCTCTATGAATATTTGATGTGCCATTTTTTTTCTTGCGGCTTCCAATTCGCGATGTCGCCATTTTGCGATACCATCAATTTTGTCATGGCACCTGAGGTCACGGGCCAATCTCTTAGCAGATCTGCTTGTTTATTGGGGACGTAACGACTGGCAGCCTACCTGGAAGAGGCACCTGCTCTTAATGCATTGCTGCGACCTCCTGGAACTGCCATTACATTGCGAACATCCACTTAAATTTGCAACCTAATTATTAAACAGGACGTAATAATTTGATTTTTCCGAGCGACGCTCCCAAATAAATCATTGAATTGATCGCATTTTCTCAAGGTAAAAGAAAAGCGTTCCCAGAAATTATATTCCGCTGGTCATTATTTGTCAATTAATTAATGTATCCGAATTTTCTAAAACTGTCGAATCGATGGGTCATTCGATTCCGGATTCTCTACATACATTTTTAATTAAACGGGGCGCTCTCGGCGGAAGCATCTGGATGCCGTTTTAAGCCCCGCCCTACTTAACTTTCCATATGAGCGTAACAATCTCATAAGGTTGGACATAAAAAAAGTTTTTACGAGGCGAGTATTAGATTTTGGGGTTGCCGAGGTCTGCGTAATGCGAAAACTTAGAAGAAGCCCTGCTTTGTTAATTTGGCGTGTAATTGAATTTCGCCCGGGGCATCGCTGTGTATTTGAAAATGGGGGTATAAATAGGCATGAAAAAGGGTTCGTCATCTTTAGTAGTCAGGCCTAGAGAGTATTTTAAATTTGGATGGAGTGGTGTATGAAAATAATTTAATTTAAAAACGTGATAACATTTACTATGGACATGGAAGATTGAAAATGTTTCTTTGGTTTTAATATAATTATATATTAAGAATTGATCCATCCATCTATAAGTACGGTTAACAAAATGAGTATAATTGCTTGAAAAAATTAAGGATAATTATTATTACATATTGGAGATTTTTTGTCGATTTTTATAACAGTCATCCTCGGTTCGTCTTTTTGGAAAAACATATGTCAACATTTTTTTTATAACAGTATATTATTCCAATATGGTTTTGAGCTTAAAAACGTATCTCTTTTCTAGTTAAGTCTAGCGATAATGAGAGATGTATTTTCGTCAGTACATTTTATGGGGAAAAAGGCAGAGAAGCTACGAAAAATAGTTGTGCTATTCATGGTGATACTTTAGATGTTTGACCAACGTAGGTCTCAAAATAATAATTCTGGGAACATTGATTCAGAGAATGATCCTGAAAGAGAATGATGTGGTCAAGTGAATGAAGTGGTTCAGAAAACTGAAATCGATGATTATCGGCGAATTATCTAATAAGATCGGCGTATCCTGGTTTACCAATTAAAGAAGTCTAAAAAAATATAGGAAAAATTCAACGACAAGGTATTATCCGATCGCAGCAAGACATATGCAGATAATTGCAAGAAAAATAGCAATACCACCAGTTTCAACGAGATTTTTTTACTAGGTATGAAAAATGGGTTTTCTATTCGAACCCTTGAACAGAAAGCCATTCCATTCCTGAAACTCAGACTGCATAAAAAAAATGTTGTCTGTATGGTGTGATGCAAAAGGTATAATTTATTCTGAAATATCGTCCAAAGGATCACGGCAGTGTTGTATTGCGATCAAAAAAATTGTCAAAAGAGACCAGATGTTGTGAAGACTCGTAAAATAATCCCAGAACACAACAAAGCCGCTCCTCATGTGACTGAGCAAAGGCGAAAAAAATTAAAGACTGGGTTGAGATACTTAATTGCATCCACCATTTTCACAAGATCTTCGAATTACCATTTGATCTGGTTGATACAACTTTTTTGGAACGAAAAATTTTAATCAGGAACTAAGTAAAATCATCCCTTGCCGGGTATTTTAATTCAAAATCACAGAAATTTTATAAAAAAATGGATTTTTGATTTAATAAATATATGGTAGAAAGTCAAATATATATAGAGTCAATATGTTTATTTTTTTTTATTTACTCCTAATATTTATTTAAATTAAAACCTCGATAAAAATTGGGAACGAAATTTATCCAAACGAAAAAGGCTATTTTTAAGCATGTGCTTAGCACTAAAAAAGTCTAATTCTAAATTGTATTAACATCTTATTATTATGATAAAGATTTAATAAGTCATGGAATCCGAAGGCAGGTTCTGCTAATGTAAAAGCTTGATCTCATATGTGATATAGAGAATCTGGGAATCCATTGTATGCAGCTCATATAAAAACTTGCCCAAAATAAATAGAAAGGGGATAAAAGATCCAGGAACCGAAGAACGTAAATTTGGTTTAAATACCCTACTATTGTTTAAGCAGGAAATAAAATTAGTATAGACAATACAATCCTCAATGCTCGTTAAATAAACAGGGAATGAGTAGAACAAAATTCTTTAATTAAATGAGAATTTGCGGTCAATATTTTCAGGCTTTTCTGCTTTTGGGCTTTAGTACTAGCGAAAAACGTATCAAAAATATAAATGTACTTCACCATCTTCACGAAAAACGAGAGCTTCTCGTCCTCGTTAAAAATCGAAAAATTTAGTTCGATGAATAGACCTCGCGATACGATGATCACACTTTGCCTTCTGCGGATCTTCAAGGAGGTAAAGTAAGCGATGGTTGAGAAGAAAGAAGCTGTTGTGGCTCTGCAGTATTCGCAACTTGACTGGGTTGGGAGGTTCAAAATTGTTCAAGCTCGACAGTAATTTATGTAGCAAAAATAAGAACTAGTAGATCGCCTTTGTTCGATAAAGGACGAGGCACTTAAAGAAGACAATAAATACCTTGAATCATGTAGTAGATTTTTCTGATACCGTTTCGATGATTCTCGGTCTCTAGAAGAACGCAAGTTACTTTGAGATTGCTTTATGTTGTTCGTTATTTTAGTTCTTCTCCGAATTTCCTCCAGGGCTAAAGACCCCCTGAGAACTAAAAGTCATGAATTAATTACCATACGTTATAGTAAAGATCTATAATTATCAGATTCCAATGATCTTAAAACGGTAATATAATAAAATATTCTAGAATGAAATTTATGTAATATACGTGCTGGTTAATTTAATTTTATCTTTTTTTCATGTTTAGGTTAGTAAAACGTTTGTTCCTTTTGTATAAAGTATAACATGTCCAATTTACTAAATAAAAAGGTCACTAAACAAGAATTCTTTCCGGTATCGGGATGTCTAAGAAACGTGATGAAAGAAACGTTGAAATGGGGGCTGTTGTATTCGACTAGCCATTTTCCGTTTCCGGTATAGGGTGCCGCAAAAAATATTATTTATTCAATAATATATATTTTTTATAAATTATTAGCATATTTATTATATTAAAATCATCATTGATATTATTTAACATTATATACTTTTTTTAATAAAATAATATTTTTTAATCAGGCTGTGTATGGGGGATAAAAGACCCTAATTGAATACAGCCGCCCTTTCAGCATCGTCCATGAAAACATTGCGATATTAGCAAAAGAATTTTTCTTCAATATCTACCATCGAAAAAATCATTGTCAAATAAACAATTGGCGTTATTCTCGAGTGTTATTTCTGGCTCTCCATACTTTCCAACATTCTATGTGGAAGTACATAGAACACGAAACGCATTATGAAACCTCGCTTTTAATACCGGAAACGTTTTCAGCCGAAAGCGATTCATTTTACGGCACACTTTCACGACGACTAGCTTCCATCTTCATTATAACATATTTTTTTCATTCTGTCTCATCAGAAATGGAATAACGAAAGGAGAGAACAAATATCAAGTCATAATGTTTAATCATTTTAATGTACTTCTACCGAAAAAGTGATTTTTCAGCACGCCTTTAATTATTCATGCTAAATTTTATTTATAAATAAGAACACTAAGCTCTAAAAATCATTAATTAGATCATAAATAATTTTATATTTAATTAATAACTACCAATAATAACATCGATATCAACTCTTTGCTGAAAAAATTGTCGCTAGTATTGGATTTTATACATCTTTTATGTCATTGTTTAGCAAAGGATTGAGTAGTCATTTTTTTATAAAAATGCACCATAATTTTCAGCTTTGCATAAACAATTTTGTTATAATAAGTATTATTAATTTGTTGTATTTATTTATTATCAAAATATTAACACCATCTGTGTTTTCTTGACTCCGGAATATTATCCATATCTATTTAATGTACGAATCTTAAATAAATTTGTTTTAAAATTCAATTAAATAATAAACATATACAAGATGTGATTCTAAATAAGAAAATATAACAGATATATATATTTTATTTAAGGGTAGTATCATATTTCATAATGGTGCTTTTGAATGTTTCACGAAAGCTTTCACCCTTGCTATTAGTATTTATGTAATCTTTATGTTTATAAATGTTTATGTATATACTAATATATTCTTTATTATTATAGTATCATTATTAAGAGTAATAGAATATACTTTTATCTAGCCGTGCCGATGGGGACTATTGTGGACAAATTTTTTCTCAAATAATTATTTTAATATAAATCCCACACGCCACAAACTTTTTTTATTTATCTAAAAAAGTCTAAGGAATAAATGTTATAAATAATTATTGATCTATATTGTTCATAATTGCGAAAAAAATAAATAAAAGCTACAATATTCGCTTCTGTTGCCACGGGGCGATGTTTTTTTTCGCTCGCATCTGGTACAATGTGCTAAATGTGAGTGAAACATGAATCTTGATTAATTCTTCATCAATATCTTGACTTTAATTGCTTGAGGTCTCCGATAGACTAAGGTATTTATTTTATTTAAATTATTTGTTACCTACAAGTTGAAACCAATGTTATAAATACAATGCCATGAATAAATTATTATAAAACAAAAAGTAAATTTAAATCTAACTGAAATAATATTAAAATTAATCAGTGTCGTGTTTTGACACTGGAGGGAATATTAGTGTAAGACACTCATTCTCTTTGCATCTTTATCGAATATTTATATGGGTGAATGGTGCTTTATAATCTTTCTGTTATGCCATCCATACATCTTAGTTAAATAAATAAATAATTTCACCTAAGAATATATTGAATAAACAATTCTACAACAATACAAATGAATATAGTCTTTTATTTACGTAACTATTGGTAAAACTTTCGTCTACTTCCGCATTCCATTATAAGCATTCTTTTCTGAATCTTAAACCATTCCTCTCGCAAGCTTGCACTCGTCTACATTTTCTGAATAAATTTGAATATAATACTAATATTATTTTTATTAGCTTTTTTTGACGGATTTCACAGTTTTTTAAATTATTTTGTGGTTATTAATGGTGTGTTAATTGTTTTAGCATTATTTGTTAAAATTGCTCGAGCTATTTTTCTCTTTTTATATTTATTAATTTTTAAGTTACCTAATTTTTCTGATCTGTTTTTTTATTTTTTTAAATACAGAAATATTATTTATATTAAATTTGCGTCTGATTAAATAAATATTAAGAGTGAAATATACGGAGGAGTTGGTTTCAGGGGAACAAACAGCTGAAAATCCAAGGAAGCAAGAGCTGAACTATACGCAGAATGCTGAATTTATGACTCGCCTTTGTAGAATGATGATAGAAATAATAATAGAAAAAAAATCTGTTAGATTATTATCATTGACAGGCCGTCTTCATCAATCAAGACGGATCAAGTCGGGAATCGTCCGATATCTAGCAACCTCCCATTTCCACCCACACTCCCACCAATGAATAAAACAATCTGTACAGGGACGGATTTCTATGAAAGTAAGGAGGTAGAGGTTTTTTCTTAAATTTGATGATAATAATAATACGGCATGTAGGCACATGTGTATTTCAGCGACTGTTCTCTTATAGAAGCCGGTCACGCACGGAAAACTCTACCCTACATAATGCGCCAGTATTCTTTCTACCTTTTACGGATTGTAGAGGATTTTCCCTACTTTCACGATGAATGATCGGAAAAAGGGAAAATAACACATACACTCGCATTGATAAATATGTAGGCGCTGAAAAAAAAATGTCAATAAAATGTTGGGGTGGAGTAAAATTTAAACCCCCATCACATGGCAACGTTTGATATCCGAACACGTACCGATATATTTTTTTTTCCATATTTCGGACCCCGCACCACCAATTTGTCGGAATTTGTTCAAAAAGCCCAAAAATTTGCATTTGTTTTGCATACATTTTGCCTACACAAATTTGCTCAGATAGCGGCCTTCAATTTGACCCTATCGCCATAATATATTTTTGTATATATGTATTTTTTTTTCAAAAAAAAAAAAAGGTAAAGCAATCCTAATGACGGCCATTCATTCGAAATATCCTGCCATGTCTATTATGCGTTACGCACATACAAGGGACGAAAATCGAGTTATATATATCCGTGTCAAGTCACGTGATGCCGAATTTTCAATGTGCACCAGACCATGGTTTTATTTGCATGAAAAAAATATATATATAAACATCAGTGACCTCTCTCTTTTCATATTTAAGTGTACCGGAAAATGTGTATGAAAAAATATGTAAAATATTTTCGGCGGAATGATTCGGATGTTCTCCCAAACAAAGAAAAAATCATTTGAATATATATTTCTTCTGTATGAAATTGTGTATTAAATGAAAGGGCGTTTAAAAAAATCAAATTAAAACAATATATATATATATATATATTTTAATATAATAATTACTATTCATTTACTTAGCGAAAACATGAACAATTCAATACAAATTGTTAAAATTATGTATCATAGCTTGAATAATTATAACTTTAGTAATTATTCATTCAATAATAAATATTTAAATTGCAAAAGAATCTACATTAAATGTACAACATTTCCTTTTACGGCAGATATTCAAAATCTTACCGTTATTTATTTATTTATCATAAAAACAATGCTAGATTGGCATTACAGAATAACCAAAAAAAAAAATATTTTCAAATTACATATATTACAAAATTTCATATAAAAGTCCAACGAAGTGACGATCTTTAACATCAAATATATCTGCATAGTCAGACAAGTAATTGAGCAGAGTAATAGCTCTGGTTACCGGAGAGTTTCTGAGAGCACCTTCCTCACATTTGGCGGAAGAAAAGCACACGCGAACGAGCTCGATGGTAGTGAGGTGGCGCTCATAGGGCAACTAATACAGTACAAGGGGTTATATATAATACTATGCCAACCAACAGCTTGAAGAAGTGCTTTTCAAGTAGATCAACCTTCTTTTCTCGAGGGTTACATACCCCAGGGCAGCCCTGTACCCATGCGCTGGGGTATAAACTTGGGTAGAATCCAAACTCCCTGGTGTAGAGATATCTTAGAAATTTCTTCTATATCTTCTCTAATATGATGGAATTCGAGGTGTCATAAGGTGCCCATATAATGGAACCTGATTCAAGCAAGCTCCGAACAAATGTATATTAAAATTCTCGATAGTGCTAAAGGTTACCAAAGGTCCATATTGATGTAAGTGCATGAAAGGACGAACTAAAATCAGGGAGACCTCTTAAAATCGATGATGACACTTTAGTGGAGTCCGAGCCGTGTTAAAGAATAAAGAAGTTCTCTCAAGTTCTCAGTTGTTCATAGTCAATAGTGAGTGATAATTTTTAGAGGCACATCAAAAAAATAGAGAAAGATTTTGGGTGCCACTTTTTTCAATGGTCTAAAAAAATAACAACTATATTTTTATCTTTATTGTTTATATCTGAAACCGATATAAGAAGTGGGTCCTCACCAACATGAAGAGAAAAATCACGGACTTTCATTGAATTAAGTACCTGTGCCTACCATTGGGACATCATTGTCAAAAAAAAGGTTATTTTCTTGTGTCGTTGGGATGTTCTAGTTATAACTCACTATTAAATACTATAACTAGGTTAATTGTGTCTTATTAGTAAGATTAAAAAATTAAATACTTAAAAAACGATCAGTTTTAGGAAACAATCAAAGATGAATTCTCAAAAAAGATAATAGTAGACCCCACGTAGAAATAATTATGGAGGACAAAATAAGAGAGCTAGATTTAGTTTTGCAACGTCCATAATTATCAATTAATTTTCTACCTTCAAACTATCGCTTTTTTAAGTCAATGAAATATTCGCTTCCATCCCCACCACCCCGCTGCCGCCCCGCACCCATCCAATACACGACAGACAGAGCTCTTGTTCTACACTTAGCGGCGTAACACTTCTTGTAGTTGGTTTTCATTGTAGTTCCCCATTTCTTTTAGGACAGACACGTTTGTACGTATAGTATTCTCGGCAGACGTCGCCAGCACCACATTTCAAAGGCGTCAATTTTCTTATTCATATAGTCTTTTATGGTCCAGGTTTCTACGCCGTAATTAAAAATTGAGAATACCAGACTCTATGCTAAACGTTTTTTGTCTTTTTTGATATCCCCCTTGTTTTATCTAAATTGTTGATAGCTTTGACATAGCATTTTTAGCCATCCCTATTCCGCCTTCTTATCTCCAGCTCACAATTTCCGTTACTCGTAAGTAGTGATCCGAGATTCTTCAACCCTCTCCAGATCTGATTACTACTGTCGACATTCATCAGCTTGGTTTTAGTAGTGTTATTCTCGAGTCCTAGGTTTTTACTTTCACGGATAGCATAACATTAGCCTGGAGAAGCTCAAGAAACGCACAAGGACGCAAGTGGCAGGGCGCCCATCCGCTGGAGTGACCAAGTGAAGACTGCCACGAATGCAGAGAGTCCTGGAGAGACAAAATCAAGAATCTTCGGGACAAGAATAATCACGATCCTCAGACATGAGGGTAACGGCTAAAGAATAATATATAATCAATAAACAAATATTTATTATAATAAAAAAATACATTTTCCTCAATTTCCTTGGGGGTGCTGCAGCTTCGCAGTGTATATGGACGAACCGCCTTTGTCTGAGACTATAAAAAAAAGAATGATGAATGTGAGGACATTAGAATGGAGTTTCGTCGATGAAAAAATGTTGTAATTATTACCATAATTTAGTTTGATTGTTCAATTTGAACTTCTTTAATTACTAATTGAAGAAAGAATCAATGATCTATGTTTTACTGATAAATAATAATAATAATTTAATTTAAGTATAGCCTTACCTATTGTGAAAGCTCTATATTTATATGATTCTGATTCAAAATATACATTTAATATGTCATTATGAGCTTAGTATTCATCAGTAGTATCAATGTATGTTTTTATTCAAAGGCTTAGTTTTTGAGCAGTTTAAGCTTATTTTTGCGTTTATCCATTCGAAATTCAATAGAAAAAATTGTAGTTTATTATCAAATAAAACTAGTATAGGCCATATTGAATTCATATGGATTTTGCACACATTAATTCGGAATGGCGCGTATTCAAAAACCCCTCGCATTCGATCACCCCGAAACAGGGTTGTCACAACCGTTCGCGAGCAATAAATTTTAATTAAATAATTTTATTGAAAATTTGCAAAGCGCGCAATAAAAAACCGGTCCGGCATTTAACGTTTATTATCAAGCACACACGGCAATAATCTCGTTACATTTTCATGAAGCTTTTATGACGCACATTTCACGCGTATAAAAACGATAATCGTATCAATTTGCGCACGTGGACCGACCCTCTTAATGCCGACGACAATTAAAATGATTACGGGGACCAATTCAATTTTATTTGAGCGCATTACGCACGCACAATATTGCAGAAATTGTGCGAGCGTGTGTGTCGGCCCCAATGAAAGAAAAAGGCGCTTTTTTTCCTTCTGCAGAAAGGTATAAAAGAAAAATAAAATGGACTCTTTCAAAACGTTGATCTCACCCTGGGGAAATGCCTCGGAACAACTTAACAAAAAAAAAACCTTAAAGTTTGACCGCGGCCCGAAGTTAGTTCGGAACAATTTTTTTTGCTTATTATCATATTATTAAAAGCTGAACTCCTTCGCTTTGGTTATTCACAACACGCGCTGATCGTCAGGCTTTGTTTCGCTTAGCAGCGGCGAACACGTGTACCGAAGAATTACGTAAAGCGAATGGTGTATACAGTGTTTAGGGGATGATATTGGAAAAAAATGGTTTATACGGACGGAAGGGTCGGAATAAATCAGAATTTGGTTATGGAATCTTTATATAAACTTTTTTCGACAACCCTAATATTGTGAGTGATTCATGTGATATCAGCACGTGATTTAATATTCCGATAATCGCCACAATAAATACAACCACATATAGGATTCGAAATAAAAATCATAACTATTCAAAATTAGTCTTCACATACTATATGTTACTTTTTTTTATTAAAGCTTAATAAGTAGCAAAACGATTAAAACTTGTACTAATATATTAAGAGATTTTGTAATCAATAAATCAAAATTTAATCGATCCTCTTTTCTGATCTACAAGTGCCTTGATCCTGCTTTGCATGGTAACGCCATTACCTTATTTTTACTGCTGGGTTTTCTTAGTTTTAAAGAAATATTTATTTATTTATTATGCTCTCTGACATAATAATAAAAAAATAATAACATTTTTATGGCTTTTCGTACTTCTTATTAAGATATTTTAGAAACGAATATAACATATTATTACAGAGTGTAATAATATTAACCGGTTTAGGAATTTTAGAATAATGAGTCTAGCAAAAAGATTTTATACTTTTCGTTTAAATTTTTTTAAATAAATTTGACAATTTACATACTAACTATTATTTTAAAATAAATATTAATAGTCTCGGAGCAGACTTTTACAATAGATGTGACAATATTTATAACTTAGCTAACTTTTTACTAAAACGAAAAAAAGAACAACTTATACCCTACCCAATTATATATGTATTCTATTCCAAAAAAATAGTAAAAATTAGATAAATATTTTCATATATTATGAGAGCCTGCTATACAATTATTTTATTTTCTTGTTTAATTAATAATTATAAATCAAATATCAAAGACTAGAAGCAGATTCAATATTACACTAGTGTGTCAAATAAAAATAGATACTTATATTGTATATTACAAACAAAATATTTAAGTTAGATTTCTTAGATTTTTTGTTGTAATCAACATTTAGTAGATCCGCTTTTCTAGTCCAGAAGTGCTTTAATCTTGTTGTGTATTATATTAATCCAATAAACGATGATCTCTCTGGTTTTAGTCCATTTTTTTAAATAAAAACGTAATTAATTGTCATGGCGGCTCAAAATAACCGAGTCATCCAAAATTATAGACCCTATGTATTTTATGTCAAGATATTGATGATTTCTCTATCAATATCTTTTTAATAAGAATAAAAAAGGTTGTTCGCGATAATATGACGCGTAAAAAGCACAGGCACTCGGCGATGTCTCGCCGCAGACTGAGCACTCGCCGCAGCTGAGCTCTCATCACACTTGTCAATCGCACGTTTTTCTCGCGAAAATTGTTGTTTTTATTGTTTTTTCGAAATTGCAGACAATACAGGACAATGATTATATATATTATTTATTATTTAGACTTTTTTAGACAAATACAAAAAGTTTGTGACATGTAGAATTTATATTAAAAGAGTTATTCGAGAAAAATCAAAACATTAGATTCCCAAGTAGACCCCACCAGCACGGCTAGGTTATCTAATTTACTGTTGGATTTTCGGGATCATTTGTGCATATCTATTTATAATACATGCCAAATGTTTTGGATTGGGTTTATCTGGAAAATATCCAGGCCAAGGCAAAATATAATAAGTGACTTTTTACGGGACTTATTGCGAGGAGCTCCATCTTCCATAAACGTATATAGATTTATTTTAATTGTGTTGTCAAACAATGCTATAAGTCCATCTTCTAAATCAACAATATTTTATTCGGAATTTAAAATTCCTACACAGAATCATCACACTTATTCCACTAAATTTGAGACGTTCGTCAGAAAAAAAATCGTGTTTTCAATAGTTTGTAGCTTTAGTTTTTAACTGTTAAGCCTAATTGTATCTGCGTTTTTTCTGGAAACTTAGATAGATAAGAAACAATAGACTTTATTTGCAATTCTTTTATGAAGCCCAACACTTCATAAAATGAACATAATAAATAGATAGACGGATTTTTTGGGTCACCGACCACTGTCCAGGTTTACCTGATCTTTAAGAAACAGACGTTTATCAAATTCTTGTAAATTGCACAATCAGTCTATTTACAGTAAAAAATGGGATATCTAATTATACGTAGCATTAGCTGAAACTGCGATCAAAATAGAGTTGTCAATCTCAAGCGATCCTGGTATCCAGGACCTTTCGGAAACGCAATTAATTATTAATTCTAACTGAATAAGGTTCCTTGCTATCTATAACAATTATCCCGAGCTCATCAATGAAGATTAAGAAACCAGACATAAATAAAGCCACATAACCTTTTTTTTCATTACAAATTATAACTGATATAATCAGTAGTTTTGTTTTTGAACTAAATAATATAAAGTTGAACTAGGAGGTTCTAGCATAGCCTACATTTTCGCTAAAATTTATTCCATCTGATTATCTTTCCAGATCCATGGAGCACATCTTATGAGAAAAAAGTTTTCGAAATATGACCGAAGTTAAAAATCACTTGAAGGAGTATTCAAATTTTTAAATCAGTAACTTTATCAAAGGAGGTCGAAAACGTAGGTTTATGAGGCAACGAGCTTTAGGGTAAATCTGTTTACTGGTTTGTTGAAATATTTATTTTTAAAAAACACCACTGGATTATTCAGGAATATTTTCATATATTAGTATGAATGAATTGTTTATTGCCCACTTTTACTTGATTTTCATTTTTATTTAAATGGTTTAAACCTTTTTATCAATAAATCAGACTATATTTATATAATACAATATGGAAATTGAGGAAATAATAAAAAAATATTATTGATTATGATTATATACAGATCTATATGTCAAGTAATTTTATTAATTTTAAATATTTTTTTTATAATCAAAATAAAATGATTAAATACACTCATAGTTTTATTTAAAAAAATCTCTATCATTAATAAATGATTATGTTTCATATTCGCTGTCTATACAATCGAATAAAAGAAAAAAGTGGCCTTTGTTCAAATAAATAGAATCATCTTACGTTATAGTAACCTGAGAATAATAGACATATGGATTATTCCACATATTGTTGAAAAATATGGATGTGACACGCAAATACTCTATTGACGAAAAAATACATTGGATCGTGTTTTATTGTGCAGTATTATATTCAGACAAAATATTGCGATGCAATTCATTTCGTTTTGAATAATAAAAGTGCAGTAAAACATTATTTTATTTATTTTGAGGTTAAGAATATTTTTTTATAAATAAATGTACGCTATTTTATTATGTTTCTGTTTAAAACGAAGACTATGAGCGTAGTATAGATATTCAGATATGCGAGAATACCTTAGCATGTTTTCCAAGTAGGAAAATTGGTTTTTCCGTGGGTATATTCCTTTTTGTGTATCTGTATCGCGTTCGAATGTAATACCATCCGGCGTTATAAAACCGTATCGCCATTTCCAATATTATCCATAAATATTTACATACAAAAATTTATGCCGAATCGCCGAAACTGCGAATTAGCAAGCGCTGTTTTTTAATCATTGAATTTCGGGGTCACGGACGCAAATTGTTGTCTGAAATCGACAAATTTCCGCATTGTATACCTTTCAGCGGGTAATCAAAGCAACTTTGGCAATAACTTATACCCGAGGATATCATTACATCGCAAATAATTGTTGGCCACTCCCCGCAAAAATTTTCGGGACGCGAATTGCCCAACTAATCCCCAAGTACAAAACATTTCATAACCAATAATCCAACAAACGCAGAACCGGATTAGTACAACTTGGTGGATTTAATTTAATTAGCACTAAAATTTTAACCATTATTCGACAAGTTCCGGCCCCCTGTCTGAGGGATAAAGTTCTGTAATTAACTTTTCATCTGAAAATTTCGCTTTCGAGCCATGTTTATTTAGATGTTCAATATTTGGACATTTAAAGTTTAATCTCGAGTAGATTAGCTGGGATTTGATTATGCCATTAAGGGATTAAGCATTTTTTTTGCGTTGCGGCTCTGTTGAATGAAAACATTTTTAACCGCAAATTTTCTTCTCAGCATGATAAAAAAAGAAAATGGCTCCTGAAAAATCCGACGCGGCGAGAGTATCAATATGGTTTCGAAGAAAACAGATTTTATTTAAATATATATGTATATACAAAAGGATTTTTCTTATATTATATTTCTAATATTTTTTTTGCATCGAATCAGTTGAGCCAGAGCCATTCGAAATCCGAGTCACGCGACTATCAAACGCCCTCGAAGATACGGCACATTAATTGCACAATCGCAAGGATACGCTGGAGGTGTTATGTGTCCCGGAATATTATATTCCTGCATTTTCCTGGGTCTAATAACATTTTCTGGATGTAATAAGCGCCGTGGTAGGTATATAAAAGAATGTTTATAGCCTGGGTACTTACACGGGGGTTTAGTGGCGTATGACCGTAAAGCTGCCTCGGCGCATCCTCAGAGGAGGAGGGCGATGTCGACTTGGTCTTGGGAACAAGGTGGAAAGGTTTTTGATATGATGGACATAAAATGGCCGATATTACGGCCGTTACCTTGCCGATGTCGAAAAGGGCGTACGATCAAAATCTCAACGCATTTACTACATACAATGATGCTGTGGTGTGAATAGCGGCTATCGATCGTCAGTTCAAATAAATGAAGATGTCGGCTAGATATCGTAATCAGCAATAATTTGATTTGAAAAAGGTTTGAAGTTTTTTCAGCAATATAGTTTGCACACCTGTAAAAATAACTATATTCATCAGCGGTCAAAAAAAACATATTGCAGAGATACACTAAAAGACAAGAACCAAAATAAATATGTAAGTGAGAGATTTAAGGTGACATATAATAAACTATTCACAACGAACAAAGATCGGCAGAGCGAATGGCTCTGGAGAAAAGGGCTGCGTCCATCGGGGGACGCCTATTGCTTAACATAAAGGTCAAACCTTATCGCCCCCAGGTTGGCTCACCCTCCCCCACTCATGTGAAAACTGGTTGCTAGTCAACTAATTACTTTATTGATACATGTGAGCATGGATGTAAATCATCAGAGGGATTCCAGATGTTATACCAACAGAGTGATTCATCATACAAGTACTCTGGGAGGAGCTGGCTGGGGATCCCATTTAGTTTCACGAATATAACTTGTGGTGGTTATTCCACAGAGTGCGAGATTTAATTTAAATGAGTCCCATAATTAATGAGTGATATATAGCGCCCCTAGCGGGATCAAATGGCATCATCCCTTCCAACAAAATGATCATGAGCATCACTCCCAAGGTGTCCCGCGTCGGCAAACCCCTGTTTCTCTCTCTCTCTCTCTACCCGTGGCGGTCGAAACGCTAAGACGTTCCCGCATTTCACTCCGTTATAGAATGTAGTCGCCATCTTGTTGCGCTACACACGGATGTCGCCATGACGACTCTGAAATTATCATCTCGTCTTCCCCATGGCAATCCACATCGACTAACAATTGACATACGACACAAAAAAGGATACCATGTATCAGGTGCTGTTACTGCCTAGGACGTATGCAGGGAGATTCTCAGGAGACTTCCTGATCACCATCGATCGATCTAAGAGCGATGATCAGCCGCGGGCGTCGCATGGCTGAGTCTATATATAATATATTATAAATGTGTCAATATATGTTTTATAAATTGTGTTTGCATTTCCATCACCGACGAGAGTAAAGGCTCGCCATGATTCGAGTCACAAATCCTTTTGTAATATTTTATCACGTTAATCAAACCTTTACAAATTGATGCACTACTTACGGGGAGGCAAAAGAAGATGGGCATCACCCTTCCCATTGAAGGTAACAACAATTTAAGATCAAATCTAGAGAATCGTCTCATCTGACATAGGCATTCAACTTTAATCACCCTTGTCAAACGTTTCTCCTAAATAATATATTTAATTTCGCGATTATATTCAACTAAAAGATTTTTTAACCCTCTTCGCCTCTCAGAAGAATAAATACTTCTTAATATTTTTTTACTACTTGAACTATCTTACTCACTATATATTTTTCCGGCAACAGAGTAAAGATTTTCGATTTCTTAGCAACTAAAAAAAAAAGATTTTTGTATTTATTTTGGTCACTCCAAATAACAAATCATGAGACAAAATTCAGAAGGAAACAGACTCATTGTTTTTTGTATGCGAATGAAAGAGAATGTTTCTAAAACAATTGCATTGTTTATTGTAGAAAGTAGCTGTGGAAAGCAGCTTCTAAGAACGATGTTTCCAGAACGCAGAAAGCATCTAGAAAATCTAAGAACTCGACAGGCTATAGCAAATAATATGATTATCTGAAAACGGCTGGAGTATAATCCTATCCTAACCAACTTGGGCAATAGAAGGAAGAAAAATAAATGGATTTGGTTCCATGTCATTTGAAAAGAGATCAGTTAAGAGTGAGAATGATTATTGATTCGTTTTAAGTTTATCTATGTCAAATTCTTCTTTAATTTTCTGTTTTATAAAAACACATGCGTCAGCGGCTCGAAAATAACCGATTCGTCCGAAGGGGGTCTATCAGAGACCCGAATCATTGTAAGTCAAAACATTAATAAAATCTTTATCAATATTAATGGATATAAAATTATATTGTAACTTGGAAACCTCTCAGAACTCGATATGGATATAACGGTGGACCAAATGAGACACAAATTCAGATACAGCATCTTTATTGATCAGAAATTCAGCAGACGAATCAGCCTAGACGATCCGAGAGTTACAGGATTTACATCTTAACGATTCATTGAACCATAGAAGTCATAGAACCTGGGGCTCCATCGGGAAAGAGACGCTTTCTATTCTAGATCCATAACACATTCCGAAGAGGTCACGCTATTCTATAAATATCAGCTCACTGGCGAACTGTTTTGCATATATCAGACCAAGCAAACCGAATTTCTAGTTTTGCTCCAACGTTACAATATGTTTCATAATTTGGTTGATCATGTTTCACTCGCACTTGGCACATCGTAACGGATGCGAGCGAGAAAAAACATTGTGCACAGAATCGAATATTGATGTTTTTATTTTTTTTCACAATTGCGAACGATAAAGGTCAATGATTATTAATAAATATGTATGCTTTAGACTTGTTTTAGATAATCACAACACGTTTGTGAGATGTAGGATTTATGTTAAAAGAGTTATTCGAGAAAAAATAAAACTTGGGGTTCCAAATAGATCCCATTGGCACGGCTAGGTTAATTGTAATTCGTCGCTCAAAAAATAGGAAATTGGACAGAAATATAAGCTAAATTGATACAAACAAAAAAGGAAATCATGGCAAAATTATTAGAATACGAAAGAGATTTTCTTGTAGACTTGGAATAATAAAATACTACATAAAACATAATGGCAAATAAAAGCTGAATGACGAATTATACAGGGATTAACGCTGTGTTTGGTCTCAGTCAAATTGCGCCATTGATCTATATTTTATGAACAGTTTAATAAAAAAAAGAATTTGGGGGACTGTTTAAATGTAATTGGTCCGTTGTGTCTTGGCATCCTTGATTTACTAGAGGGTTGTGGAAAAATAAGGAATATAAAGAAATATGTTTGTCTTAAACGATATAACTGTTAATAGACACCAGTCTATATATTTACGTAGTCTTCTAGCTTTAGTTACGCAGTCACCACGTCCGATGGGTCAATTTATAGATCATCCGTTACTTTTTGACGGGGGCATATTTTTTTCACGGCTTTCTATTATCGCCAGCGTCCAAGACGCTTCCTAAAACACATTCTCGCCTCCCCAGTATCGGAAGGTAATATCCGCCGAATTGTCGTTCAGCAATGCAATTTGGGCGAAGTTTCCGTTTAATAATGCCGGCCCCGAATCTTTTATAACTGTGCTTCCGGCGCTTTTACAACCGCCTTTACAGCCAGTCAAGACGCTCATAGAACAATACAAGTATTTTTTAGCGCCCCTGCAACTGAGTCCCGGTTCTCGGGCCACGTTTTATTTCAGTACGTGCCGGCGCTGGCGAAATGTTTGTGAAACGTGCCGCCAGAACATTCCCCCGATAATTTTGTTAAGAAGAATGAGGTGTTATGGTTTCGTCCAGCTGCATCCAGCCAGTCCCTGAGAGGACGCGCTCGCAAAAAAGGAAGCTGACGAGGCAACCGACCGATAAAAGTACCGAGCAATGGACGTCGAGGAAACTCCGGCTCGCCTCCGACTCTTAGTTTTATTTTTATAAGATCATCGCCACGCTAAATCTATATTACTCAAGTAATATAGGAAATGAATATATAATGGAATTAAAAATTAAATTAATTTTAAGTTAACGCACTTTGCCGATGATGTTCTACAAGTATTGATTACTCGTTGTTTTTTTTTGCAACGCGTAAAACAACAAGATTACACACAACAGTGACGCGTCGCCTTCTAAAAACGGCCTCATGAATATTCACACTTTTTTTTATCCGCGAAAAATTGAGATTAAACGTTACACATTTTTCGCGCAAAAATGAACATAATTTCGTACAATGTGTATGGCAAAAAAAATATATATATAATAATCGCGCCCTAATCCACCTTCGCCATTTTCGTACCATTGTAAATACCAAATTGATAACAAATGTTCCCGTCCGTACAATAATTATTCGCTTTTGCCGCAGGGCTATTATGGCCATTTTTTGTCCACATAGGGTATTGTGGCTTTTTTCCCTCACTATTTTTATTGCGTGCCATTTGTTATTTCGGCCATTGTCAATTTGTTTTGCAAGGTGACACGGGACTCGTTTCCGCAATTCGAATAATGAAAATGTGATGGGTCGATTCGAATTTCCATATACGATGCAATATCATTTTAAATACATATATTATTATAGAGATAACAATAATTCAGCTGAAACTGAAACCCAAAACATATAAACCTATATATTAATATATACTACTTAATAATGTACGATGTATAACCGTTTTAAAAATTATGTATTAAGAGAAAGAGCTTAGAAAACGTTGAAATAAACTAGATATTGAACTAAAAAAATGTACCAAGTTTTTAAAGTGACGGATAATCAAGATCTCGATCAAAGAAAAACAAAAAAAAATTTAAAATAGAAAAAAAATCGTTATTAACCACTTCTGTGGTCAACCTCTTGGAAAAAAGTGGGTAATTATTCTCGACTGGTGGGGGAATGACCTGAGCTGGATCTGCACCACATTATAGGTGCTTTTGACGCAAACCGAATCCAGTTCGGGCAAATCACTGTGTCAGCAAAATACCTGCCCGAATTGTATTCGGGCAAATCACACAAGGGGTTAATATTGTAACGTGGGAGTCTCTCAGGATTCGAAATGGATATAACGGAGGACGCAACGAGACACAATTCATAGAGACACAGCATCTTTATTCATCGTAAACAATACAGCGGACGAATCAGCCTAGTCGACCCGAGGATTACAGTATTACTTATACGATGATTATAACATCGGAGAGGAGGTATAACAAATATATAAATGATAGCAGCGCACTAACAAAGTGAACTGCTAACTATACGGGAAGGCTATCGCTTTCTTACAATGGTTGACCGTTTCAAACTGATCTCTCAAACTCTGGGGCATCTATATATAAACTCCAGGCTTCGTCAGGGAATCAATGCTTTCCTTTGTCTTGATCCATGACACGTGTTGGTTAGGTCACTGCACCCAATAGATCTCAAACTATGGAAACTTGCTCCTATTGCATGAAGCAGTACCTAATTTTGATGCGCAGTATAGCAAACACTCTGAGAGCCGGGATCCTTCTAGAAATATATTCGGGTTAATGTCTCTACAAACTGAATAAGTCATCACCCATGATCTCATCGCATTAGCTCACTGCCGAATCGCTCTACATATGTCAAAGACCAAGCATACCGATTTTCCAGCTTTCCTCCGACGTATTCATTGAAGCAATTCTGAAACTAAATTTTCAGTATGACCAGCTCAAGGGTAGTAAAACAACGCCCCTTAACACATTCGCGGACAGCCTTACATATGCACTCATTTTTTGTTATTGCATATGTGGGACACTAGTGTATTTGGCAAATATTTGTTTATCGCGCCAGACTGGTCTTCTTTTACAGTACGTGCCCAGGAGTTTGTATAAAAGTTAGAACTTGTTATTGGAAGTAAAAAATGTACAAATGGTTTTTACTTTATGGAAATACTGCAATTTAAGTTTAAACGAAATTTTAAAAAAAGTGTCAACAGTAATAAATTATTCAAAATAAATTAAAATAAATTGAAAAAATGTTTGAGAACCCCTGAACTCAATTTTAGACATATGATGCATTGTGTCATTATTAGTCGTTTTTTATTTACTTCATAAAATATTATTCATGATATGCTTCATAATTTAGTCGATATATTGGATTTTTTTTACTAATCAATATGACGCGTAAATGACACGCGCACTCGACGATGTCTCGCCGCATACTGAGTACACACCGCCGACTGAGTTTTTGCGGAACGTGTTACTAGTACGTTTCACTCGCACTTGGCACATCGTACCATATGCGGGCGAGAAAAAACATCGCGCCCGTGGCTTCAGACGCGAATATTGTTGTTTTTTCCTGCAATTGCATACAATAGAGATCAATGATTATTTATAATATTTATTCTTTAGACTTTTTAGACGATTACTGAAAGTTTGTGACATATAGGATTTATATTAAAAGAGTTATTCGAGAAACCAAAAACTTGTGGTACCCCATAATTTAGGGTACCACAAGTTTTTGGTTACAAACTTAAAACCCAGCCGTACCGATGTAGTATACATCGGTACGGCTGGGTTTTAAGTTTGTTTATTTATCTTTGAGAATAAGAAAATGTCACAGGGAATCACGTTTGATGAATAGGGGGGCTAATATTTTATAAAATTTTTGTTTTAGCCATAAACTCTTTCCACGTTTTCTATTTCAATTTTATGTCGCCGAGCACAGCAATTACTGAAAAGTAAAAACACGTGAAAAAATGTAAGGGCTAAAAATATAATAACCATTCAATAAAGCTATTAATGTCAATAAACAATTTTCTAAATTTCGAGAATTACAGAATTTTATTAAATATTCCCGAGAAAATAGAGAATATTCAAAATTTATTAGAAATATCTTAAATTTTTTTTTTATATGTTAAACTGAATTCTAAAATAAAAGTTAGCAAATTTGTAGCAATACAGCAAAATTTAACATAATTAACCCTCCTATAGCGCCGTGATATAAGGACCACGCTATAGAAACCCGCCTTATAGAAAGCCTAGTCTAACCTATGCAAAACTTAGGGCTCGATTTTTGAATTGTTTTTTTTTTTAAATTTTGTAAATTAAATAAAATATATACATTATTTTAAACGATCTTGTTCTATATTTTGTTTATTCACACCCACATATAATATTTTAAGAAATACTTTTGACTTATTAAATTTAGCGTTTAGTATAAAAGGGCGCTCATAAGGGACTGCCGCACACACCGAAAAATAAATGTAAATAATTCTTTTTAAAATTAATCATTCATAAACTCAAATAATAAATTTAACGTTGATTAAAATTAACGCTGTTTTCGATTTTTTTTGATTATCTGTCAATTTTTAAGTTGCTTTGCAGACGTTAGCATTTTTTTCAGTGTTCAGAAATGTTCAACAGCTGGTTAATTTTGAAATGACCCTTTGAAGGTTAAATGTAAAATGCAGTGAATATTAAAAATTAAAAAAAGTATATTTCGCTCATATTTTATTTAAAATATAAAAAAAGGTGAGGTAAAAATACTAAATAATATTAACAATAATAAAATAAGTTGACTTTGATTAAGTATGACTGCACCGGGTCACAGCGCGACATAGCGCTTAGTGGCAGGAAAACCCACCCCGCTCCCACTCCGCTACCGGCCCGCATCCATCCAATACACGCCGTCGGTAGCGCTGACAGATAGGCAGCGCTCTTCAACATATCTGAAAAAATATTTTGACCTTGCGTCGTGACTGATTAACCGCATCGCACATATTTAATTATCCGTAGTGCGCTAGCGGTTACGAATTGGTTTGCATTCCGTCGGCTACAATCTTCAGAGACTTCAGCATTCTTGTTGCTAATTTGCATATAATTTTATTAGCATGCCGTAAATTTGTTTCCCGTTGGGTTGTTTATCAGCCAACTACCGACTTACGGTACGTAAAATGTGTTGTCTTGTTGAATTATGTATTTATTTCGACGCGAATGGCGAAAAATTCTATGAATTTTATATGCATAGTCTTCATGGGGTTGGCGTTTTCAGAAATTCATATTTTACACACACTCTCCCCGGATTAGTTTCATGATTTTGTAATATTTATGTATATGTCGCCTGGGAAAATTCGGCAGTTACGACCTTTCATCGATTTTTCTTATACGTTTATTTAAAAACACACTAGGCCAATATGAATAATAAATATTTAAAAATTAAATTTATTTTAAAGGAACTTAATTAATTAAATATGTAATAAAAGATTTACTTATATATTTGTATGATTTTGCTATTACAAATATTAATAGAGGCATCGTTGACATGATTGATATTTTGGTCTAAGGACCTGGAGGATGAGGCCAAAGAAAGACGTCGTCTCACAAAATTGTCTAGAAATAAAATCTATTATAGGAAAAACGTCTCGGCGTGGAAAGGATTTAATAAATGTCTACAATACGTTACTACACGTAATGAAAAATGTAACGAATACACATGTCGTCATCTGATTGGGGCTTATTGATGACTGTAAATCAATCCCAGCCAATTTTTGCAATGGATTTAAGCCACCCCCCATCCTGAACGGGATGAGGGAGTGCAGGAGGGTGTTGCAGATTTATCGCCGCTGGTACAATTTTGTCTTTCGACGCCTACAAATGACAATCGGAACACAAAATTAAAGTCATTTTTCATGCAGATCGTTATGAAATCACCGGATTGTGGGTCGTGTGTCATTTTGATTGCCAATTTCAGACAAAATACCTTTCACCGAAATCGCCCTGTCGGAATTATCATTTTTTTCAGGCGCTGTGACGGATTGCGGTATCGGAAATTGATATTTTTTCATGTAACCTTTGGCCAGTATATTTTCAATATATAACCGGGCATATTATCTAAATTATGCATATAATAAATATTTAAAATTAGATTAATAATAATGCAAAAACGTGTATACACTGAGAGTGGAAGCATTAATCAAATTAAAATCGCACTTTTCATGACGCCCGTTTCAGACATATTTTTCTGTTGTTCAAACAGTAACAGCAAACTTGAAACTTAAATTTATTTCAATACAAAACTTAAAGCAATTAGTCCGGCCTACCGTCTGGCTAACAAGGGAAAACATTTTCTTCTGCAATCCCACAAGATAAGAGAGGTGAGTTTGACAAATGGTTTTGCCACCTCAACTTCCGCGGCCCTCCCTTTTTTTTTTAATTTCAACTCGTCCAAGAAAAGGTGTGCCGCTGAAAATCTCTAACGAAATTGTACACGCATTTATCTTTGTTAGAGATTTTTTTTCCTGGAAAAAAAGTAATATATTCCGCTGATCCATTAAATAAATGCTCGTTTGGAATGGGATTTCCATGGCGTCGGTCGTTATTTGAACAAACTTCATTGGCCAAAGTGAAAGTATCAATAGAACTTGTCCGTACTTGCTGTAAACCAGGTGGGAGTGGGGGTTGTTGGGGTTAGATTTATGGCTGCATCTGGAATCTTGTTACTATGCAATGTTCAAATTCTGTGTCTGCGAATTACGGGTGCTAGGTTTAATCATAATATTGGCAATGCAGTCGGAAAATCTGAAATTCAAACACGGACTGCGGTCTGCTACAGATTGCATCATAGATTTTAAAGCAGCATTTATACAATTTTCTATTTCTAGTATAGCTACAGCTCTGAAATTACACTGGGCAAGATGCAATAATTCTGAAATTAATTTTTAATAGTTTAATATTTAATAAATGATTACATTTAGGATCAAATCATAATACCTGGGTCAATTTTAATGGACACCGTTACAACTTTGTACATTGGTCAGTGAAAGTCAATGATTTGCCCGTCAAATAAAATGTGAAAAAAGCAGGAAAATCGGTTAATTGTTTCTATGACATGCGGAGGTGGGCTGTCTACGTGAGCAGATTGTGCGGAGCACACAGGTGCCGAATTAAAGGCGCTAAGAGGGTACAATTTCAAAATATAAAATAATTATTTATCAAAATGAATTATATTTCTTAAAATCGACATAATGTATATTATATATTTATTTGACTACGATCGATAGATGGCATAACAGAAAAATTCCAAAGCGCTATTCACCCATATAAAAATTCAATAAAGATTCTAATGATGCAAGGGGAAAGAGTCTCTCACACTTATATTCTAATAGATGCTCAGAATCTCTTAAACATTTTTTTATATTATAGTCAACATAACCCTGCGTGGAGTTGACTAAAAACCCAAGTAAATTTTGATAAATACTTAACAAAAAATGCGTACACATATCCTTATGTGCATAAACAAATCTGGTCTCTAACGGATTTCTGACCACAGAGCCAGAATACCCTGGGAAGGAAAACCCTAATCTGTTGACCAATAATTGGTCTAGTCTCGATACTTTCGCTCTTCTTCCTTCTTTCTAGGAGACTTTTCCCACGATGAAAGGATTGCTATTGCGCGACAGGGCTCATACTCACTATAAGCAGATAACGCCTTAGAGAAGAGAACAAACGAATACCGAGACAAACCCCCTCCTACTTGCCTGGACACAGTCGAGAGGGTAAAATCCGATACCAACATGGTAGAAGATGTACGCGTCAGTACCGGCAATGGCTAAGAGAGGAAGCTCTTTGAAACCGCATACCAAGACGGCTTGGGTCCCCGCGGTATAGACACGAAAGGGGAGCCCTCACGTCACGTGTGAGACTCAGGTTCCTTTGGCCTCGACTGCTATTTGAGAGTTTGGTAAGGCCCATGCCCTCAGAGAGTGAGAGTTTTGTGCCAAACAAACCAGACGTGTTAATTTAAGTTATGCACACAGGCGCCGGATACTGTCGGCGCGCTATTGATGACGTGTGCAGATCGAGTCATCGGTGAACTCATACAATGAGAGCGCGGAAGACATCATATTCGTTTTTTTTTTAATCATTAAATTGAATATGTTTTTAGAAAAAATATGGCTCTATTGGTTGAGGAAGAGTAGCATTACTTCCACTACTGCCTTTCATAATATACACAAAGACGCCTTATAGGTTTGAGAATAGTTTATGACTAGTTAAATATCTATGAAGGCGATAGCCTTCCGGAATAGGAAGCAGCGAAGTTAGTTGGTGTGGTGCTGTATTTGGTTATCAATAAAGTTGATAATATCTCCTAAATTTGAGTCTGTTTGTTTCCACAACTGCCACTATCCGACAAGGTGGTTTCGATTGGTTATATTCGTCAAATGGGTCAATGACCTCTACGGAAATTCGAAAAAAACATTTGTACATCAAAACTCCTATTCTTCTTTAACGAAAGAGTCCTAACAATCGACTAGACCCCTCTCTCATTCCGTTTTCAGTCAAATGACTACCTGCTCCCCTAGAATCGTATTCAGATGTTTCTGATTTGTGATTCTGGTCGGCGAGAGCAGAAGAGAGGGGGGTGGTTAGGGGCGGAGAGGCCGAGGAAAAGTAACATCTTTGCCGGTCGTATAACAAGGATATTGCTCCTGCAGGGCAATAGATGTGAATTGATTGTCGGCAGGACGCCGACTGTTATCTGCTAGGGAGCAGCCGCGCCGAACCCGGTCCCGACCATTATGGCTCATAAATATTGAATATTAAATTTTCGTATCTGCAACGGCCCTGCATTTCCATACCGCACTATTGTAACTGTCGGCATTTGAATATGTACCGAAAAAAAGATGATGCACCACTGGGAACGCGGTGTCAATCATACGCGACATTGGTCGAGCGTGATGCGGGGGGCGGGGACTTGCATAAAGCGCAATGCACACCGTTAATTATTTTTACCAATTAATTGATTTAAAAAATATATATATATTATCATGATTTAAATAATATATCATTATAATGTTTAGTCATTTTTTATATATATAAGTCTTAATAGATATCTTTATAAGTTATAGGCGTCGATTATGGCGGTAAATAGAACGGCTAGAGCAAGTCTTGTTCAACAAAAACCCGACTCAATGGACAGCAATTCCGGCTGATGACTCTCAGCGAAGAGAATTGAACAAAATCAGGTCAAATTGAAAGCATTTTGTTTTCTTTTTCAAGAGGAAGTGAATGAAAAGCTTTAATATGCGTAGTTAAGAATTCGTTAAATTTATTTAAGACCTTTTTTATCTGGGAAAAATATTATTATTAAGGTGCACGTATACCGGTTCATTAAATATAAGAAATTTAATAAAGGTAGAAGCTACATTGCCGACCATAACCGCGAGCTTTACGTAAATCTGCGATACCATTGAAATATGTACGAGATATTCCCTATGGAGAATTTTGTTTACCGGAAAAATTCTGTACACTATAATAATAATAATACGTACGATAATTAATTAAAAATATATATTTAATTACATTTGGATTTAGATTTAATGGCTCGAGGCACCGAGTACGCGGATTCAATTGTATCGATAGTGTGGTCGGGGCACGTGACTAGCCCGCGGGTAAACTATTCGCTAAGTTGGTTAATTGAAAGCTTTTATGGTTTGCCATAAAGTGTATTTTTGCACACGGCGAAGCGGTACAATGGAGCTTTTAGCAATCGTAAACCATTCGGTAATTGCGATGAAAATTGTCGTAAGGTGAGAGCCGTAATGGCTTCGAAGCGTCTCCTGTTCGGTTTCAGGATAATTATTTCACCCTTTCTGGATGCAATGTACAGATAGTGCAGATTAAATTCATAATTAAAAAAGTTTATATTAGATAATTCGAACATTCTGGATAATGAGAATCACCTGAAAAACTTGGAAGAATCACTAATATTAGGTTGAGTCATTAATAACTTCCGATTTTTTTTCATTTTTTTATTATGCTTTAGAAAAATTACAAAATTATATAAATCTATTCTGTATTTACCACTGTTAAATATAAGCTTTTCCCAACTTATTGGCAACTTATCGATCCCCTTTTCATAAAATTTGGTGGATTTAGACTGAAAGAAAGTATCGAAATTCTGAGTGACTTGCCCATCATTAAATAAAATTTTTCATTACAGAAAAGATGGTGGTCCGTAGAAGCAAAATCTGAGGAGTAGGGTGGATGTGGCAAAGTGGACCAGTTGAGCTCCAGAATTTTTTTTTGAGTCACTTTTCCGTTTGTGCTCTGGTGTTATCGTGTAACAGTATAACGCCTTTCCGATTGACGAGTGCAGGACGCTTTTCCTGTAGTCTTTAGCTGCTGTAATCGTTTCGTTATGCTTCATCAGCTCGTGGTGGATTATTCTTCAACGATCCCACCGTACACACAATAAAGTTTTCTTGCCATGAATATTGGCTTTAGGGTCCGGTAGGGGTGGTTGATCCTTATCCAACCATGGTCTTTTACGGACAATATTTGGTGATCCATTTTTCATCGCCTGTTATTGTCCTGTTCAAAAAAGGCTCGATTTTATGCCGTGAGAGGGAGACTTGTGGCAATAGACATTCGGTCACTGAGATTATGTGGTACCCATATGCCATGTTTTGGCTTTCCCCAAATTTTCCAGGTAGCGATAAACTGTAGATTGTGACGTATTGAGTTTATTTGCCAACTCTTTTGTCGTTTGGCGTGGATTTTGTTCCAATAACGCATTTAAACTGTCGTCAACGAAGTCGGAAGGGCGACTCGCCCTTGGTTCATCTCCCAAATACTATATCTCCTGAACGAATTTTCACAAATAAATTTCTTATTGTCCAATCAGTTATCAGGCTTTCTTTGTGTATACTGCATTTATTTTCGGCAGTCGCTATAGCGCTAGTTCCTTGTTTGAATTCCAAAAGCATCACATGACGAATATGCACTTTTTGAATCTCTATTTTAGGAGATCGGAATAACACCACTGTAACGTCCACCGCCCTAAATAGTTGTCGAATGACTGACAGGCCACTTATCTATCTAGTGAAAACAAAAATGTCCTTGCCGGGTGACTGACTCATTGCGAGTAAACCCAAACAATTTAAACTGTCTACCTGAATCTGAAGTTATTTAGTACTCAACCTAATATTATATTAACGTAATTAAAGTTAATAATTACCTTGTGTACATTATCGATGAGTTAGATACGAAGAATCATGTTCGACTGTTCAGAATATGCCAGAAGATTATACATATTTCTACTAAAAGGGAATAATAAATAAATCTTTATTTTCATTTATTAAAATAATTTTCTAAAGATAAATCTGAGAAAAGCAACGTTTTCCTTATACATTTTTTTATTATAAAATGTTTATGGGGATGACGTGCGTTGTACGTTGGCTGCTCAGAGTCCAGAACTTATTTCGTAAGTTATGTTGTCTTGTACAGAGAAGCTGTAGTCCGAGTACCGTTGAACCATCACGAAGCATCCCTTGTTTCATTTAATACTCAGTCACGTACTAAATGGTGCACCGAGAGTCTGCAAGCCAAATTGCGTTGACAGCACAATATTTGCACCATCTGGATAGCCGCCCGGGACGGAGAGCTCGCCTCCCACTCTGACAAATGTGCGGTTTCACTCGATAAAAATATAAAAATTCAGGTTAACTTTTCTCGGGAAAAAATAAAATTTCGGATCGTTTTATAGACTAATTGATGAATGAATTAATTTTAGATAAATACCATGTGGATTTTGTTATTCATATATATGAATAATAATTATAAATATTATTTAAATTTAGGATTATAACATTTTAGACATAAATAAGGGCTGCTGGATCATTTTTTAGCGATTATTAAATTCTTCTCATTAATGTTGTACAGTTAACGGATCCGTCACGGTGGCTCGAAAACATCCGAGTCGCCCGGATGGGATCTATAAAATACCCTAAGTATTTCAAGTCCAGATATTCATGAATTCTACAACAATATTTTGTCATTTTTATAGTTATTCATGATATGGTTAAAAATTTGGTCGATATTTTAGATTTTTTACTAATCAATATGACGGATAAATGAAATGCGCACTCAGCAATGTTACGCTACAGACTGAGCTCTCGCAGCACTTGTCAATCGCACGTTTAACGTACACTCGGTATGGATGCGAGCGAGAAAAAACATCGCGCGCGTAGTATCAGCAGCGAATATTGATGTTTTAATTTTTTTTCCGCAATTGGAGACTATAAAGGAGAATGGTTATTTAAAATATATATTCTTTAGACTTTATTAGATAAATAAAAAAAGTTCAAACAATCAAACTTTTGGTTTATCCAATATCAGTACGGTTAGGTTAAATATCATTACAATATGTTTTATATTGGGTTCCCTATGTATTGTTTCAGAGTATTACTACTAGAGAATATAAGAATTATGTTTTTAAATTAGATTTTTGCCATTTCATTTCATTTTTAGATACACTTACTCTCTCTTATAAATGTATTCTATATTTTTTGGTTTAAAAAAATATATATTAATTTGTTTATTCTGAAAATTTAATTAATTCTAATCAAATCTTTTCTAAAAATAGCCTATAATTTTTATTATAATGTTTACCCTACAATCCTTTTCTTCAAAACAATTTCCATTTGAATTTTTAATATCCTTATTTAAATTTGATTTCGATTGAAAATTTTCAGGAATTATTTTCAACGATGCTTTGATTATTAATTTATTTACAGAGTAATGAATGTTTCATCGATCTGAAAAGATAATAGCTTGAATAAATCATATTTTGTGACCAAAAAAAATATTTAAGAACCCTTTAAGGGTCTGAGTTTATTTTATAGATCCCTTTAAAACTTGCGGTGACTTTAAAAATTCAATCACACGATTTCAATTATCAGAACTAAGCTAGTATATTTTTAATAGCATATATTGTTGTCAATATTAAGATGATTAAATATGTTTTAGAAATATTTAAAATATATTAAACTAGACACAGCGAACTGATTGGTTGCGGTAAAAAAGACGTCGAGACTAATAGAATGACGACGTCATAAAGAAGTACCTTATTTTAGACCGATCCAAGAGGTAAGACGAAATAAATAATGCTTAACAAGAAGAAATTTGTCAAAAGTAGTTATAGTTTGGTATAAAAATGTATTTTCAACTAGAGCGTTATTTCCGATTTTCCGTGTTCGCATACTGCTAAAATTTCAGGGATCGTTTGTCGCGTTCAGTTCTGAAATACGGTTATGGCCGGTCAATATTTCGGCCGTTTTTAAATAAAATATAAGACTGCACTTAAAGGCGGCTCGATTTAACCGCCGAAAGCGACCTGAAAACGATCGGGCCAAAGTGGACGAGATCGCCGTAAACATAAAAGTTGTCCCATATCGAGATTAATGTCGAGTGTCCCGTAGTTTTAATACACTGGCGGGGTGGCTTGTTTAATCTGGATGTAATAAGGGTGGGATAGTCGACCGTGTTTCCCTCCGAATTCGCCATATGGCCAACTGCAACAAACTGGACGCCGGCCAAGACCATAAGGTGGCAGCGGCGATACGTTCACTTTATTAGAAAAGAATTAGCACTGGATAGTGGACTCGGGTATCGTCCTGCGATGGGTAATATAACACCGACGGCTGCAACAACCAATTAAATCGAAAGTGGTGCTACAGTGGTTTAAGTGTAGGACGCAAGAGGAAAATCGATCCTTATTAAGTATAATGAAATTTTGTGTTGTAATCATTCAAAAATTGTATTAATTATAGACGTCTATTTACAGCAAATATTATATATTAAAAAATGTTAAAAGATTTCGGTGAACCAACTAAAGTCTTAGATTTTCTTAAAAATAATTGTATTATTAGTAACTAATAATAATTTAGCACAAAAAGTAGATTTATGTCAGAGAGTCAAAAATATACATTTATCAGCTACAGAAATGGATTTGGATTGAATATAATAACTTTTATCTTAGGCGAGATTATCAATTTTTGATAAGGCATTATATTTTTCACATATTTTTTTTATTTGTATTTTCTCCTCCTATTCGGCTTCTTTTTTAATATGAGAGTTCAGATTTTCACTGTTAAATTTTATAGGTTTAAATTAATCTTATTCTGTTCCATGTATTTTTATAAATAATCGAAAAAATACGTATGTATTTTCTCGCTCGCATCCAGTAAGATGTGCCGAGTGCGAGTAAAACGTGCGAGTACACGTGTTACGAAAGCGTTATCATTTACGCGTCGTATTGATTAGTTAAAAAATACAAAATGTTGACAAAATTATCAAGTAATCGTCATTTTATTCTTAGAATAATCCATTTTAAAAAATATCAAGATATTAATAAAAAAATCATATTGACTTGAAATGCTTGGGGTTTTTGAGAGACCCCCTTCGTTCAATTAATTTCTTCTCTTCATTCTCAATATGTTCGTCAATTTATAAAGCGCAGAGTAATTAGATAAATATTTAATTTATAAAAAAAATATTAATATTTTCCTTCTGTCTGTTTTTACTTATTATTCTTCATGTCACGGCCCCCTAAATATGAAAGAATAAATTACCGCCCCCGCCCAAAAAATAAATATTTGATAGATTTATTATTCTTATTTGTCCTTATTTTATTCTTATTTTTTTCTTATTTATTATGATTTTATTCTTATTTATTTTGATTTTATATTATTATTTATTCTGATTTTATTCTTATATATTCTCATTTTATTATTATTTTTTTCTTATTTATTCTTTTTTTTTCTTATTTATGCTCATTTTATTATCATTTATTCTTATTTGTGTTATTCGTGTAATTATTTAACAGACTTAAATATATACATTCCTTAAATATGCTATGTGGAAAAATTTTCATAAATGAATATTTGTACTTTGTTCTGAATATTTTCGCGGCCTCCGCGAGAAATCCTGCGACCCCCCAGAGGACCGCGGCCCATAATTTGGGAAGCACTGCTTTAGTGCTCGAGGATTTATAGCACGGTTGAATAATAGTGGTTTCATCACTTGATCTCCAGAAGCATTGCTACAGAATAATAATATCACGCGAACTTTTGCTGCTTTAAAACCACTTGCTGTTTTTTCAGACTTCGCCAAATACGTTGTACTGGATTTTTTTTTAGTTCAGTCTAGTTTCATTAGCATTGAATACTTGATCAGGCGTGTATGATTTTTTTCGATAATTAGCTTAAGTATTTGTAGAAATTTCTTTGTTCCGTTATCATCACCAGATCCCACTCGCCTTGAATCTTAACACGTTGCGGTCCGGAGGACTCGAATACGCGTCCTCGCGGGCAAACGTAGAAGTACGGGGGACGCGTTTTCGAGTCCTAGTTGGCGCTGATGTTAAACCAAAATCATTTATATTTCATTGAAACGCAGATCACACTTTGAGAAGTTTTGAACTATTATTTTTTTACATAGAGATAACCTTTCTGAACACAACAAAAAAAAAATATTGACGTAACTTAAATGGAATCAGAGTTACATCGATTTAACTGAAGTACTTAACTTTTGACTAACCCAACGCAAAACTCGGCGCGGAACCCAACGGATTGAATGTGTTAAGATTATGGAGTGAGTGTCTTTTTTTAAATTGTTCAAACCTTACTAACAGTAAAATTACGTGTTTCTTCAATAGTAGATGATACCGATTTAACATGTTCTTTATAGATGTTATATATTCTTATCAATAGGATTTTTTTTTGCATATTAAAAAAAAATCCGGGGATGACTGTACTTTATTAATCAGTATATTAACAAAAATAGTGACAAGTTAGGCATAGATTAATTATTATAAGTAGAAATCGATAAATATGAATTTGCTTAATTGCAAAATTAATGCAAACATCAGCAAATATTATAGAATAATTTAATTAGATTAAAATTGTCGTTAGCGTTATGACATCTAATGGTGTTGATATTGGGACTTCTTTAAGTGCTGAAGTGAAGTGAAGAGTAATTGGCTCTCTGTTGTAATTTATACAAGATTTTAATTAAATTTCATTCAATATTTTAATTGAAATAAGTTGTTGAGCTAATATAAATTTTCTAATTAATTTTCTAATAGTTTTTCCTGCGATTTTTTTATTATGAATCACGCAAAGATCTGTTTATAATTTTATGGATGCAGTTTTGTGTCTTGAATTAATTATTTTAAAGTGAAAATATTTTTTTTATTTATTATTTTAATATAATCTCGACGCCGGCTCCAATTAGCGTTTGCGTCGTAATTGTATCTAGTTGTCGTCGTTATGGGGATTAGAGCCCAAAATTTTACATTGCGAAACCGTGTGCATATCCACTGCTCCATAACGACAGACAAATGTGCGTGCCAGAATGTGCAGACGTGATCTGCTCGTAAAATTTTTGCACACCCTGTGCCAAGAGCACGTGTTCCGTTTGAGCCGTCGACTGAATACAGATCGTCACATTTGTTTGTACCGGCACAACATCAATATATGGCTCAAATTTGCGTTTAATTCGCATTTTTTAAATTATCGTGACTAAATCATAAAATCGACTATAAAAAAAAAACATTTTTAGAAATAGTTCTTTTTGGTACAAATAATTCTGCTAGTCAAAGCAAATGACTGAAAAATAGTTTAATAAACGTATCGACATATTTAGAAAAAATCTATTATATTAAATAAAAAATATTGAATCTATTTAGAAATATGATTCAATAGTCAGCATTAAAATAATCCAATAGCTGAATTTTAAAAAAATATAAAAAGAAATACTAGATTTAACTTATTCAGCTTCATTAATTTTTAAAAGCACACAATATATCTGTTTTTTTTATGTGTAAAAAAAATGATTTCATATTGAATTCGATAATTAATTTTAAAAAAATAACAATATCTCAGTTTTCGTCATCTCGGATGAATCTCATCAAATATTAATACTATCCCAAAAATAAAAATCGGTAATGTATGTATAGTTTTTATCAGTTAACGATATTGCTAATAATACTTTTGATGTTTCTTTATTTAAATAATTGGTTTTTATGATCTTTTTTAGTATATCGTTAATTTTTTTCTATTACATCTTTATATTATTATATAATTTATAAATAATAGCAACGGAATACTTCTAGAACAAATTATTTATTAGAAAACATATAGAAAAAATGTGATAATAAACCGCTGAAAAAATGTTTAGTAAAATAAAAAGACATAGTAAAAAATGTAACCCTCAGATATTGAAATAATATATTTGTGATGAAGTTTATCCTATTTTTATAAAGCAATCCATACGATCTATATGAACGGTGTTATTAGACGGTTTTAAAAGCTCAAAACCTGTGTAAGTGGGTGAAAAGTCTCCTAAAATCGCCAATGACTCTTTGAACTCGACTCATGGTCAACAGGGTCAATAAAGGATATTTTTAAATGGCACAAAAAAAATTAAGAGATTAGGTGCCGCTCAAACTATGTCCAAAGGTCTTAGAAAAACGAATTGAATGTATGCTTGGTTACAAGAGAAAAATCTATGACTCATTTTCATTACCTGTTTCTACCCCTGGATCATCATTGATAGAAAAGGGTAATACTTTAATATATATTTATTTATTTGATTCGGTAAAGATACTAATATTACTCTCAGTGTTAAACCTTGACCCTGCTTTTTTTTATATTCCGTAGTCCCCTAATTTTATTTTTTTATTATACCTTTTATGAAATATAGATAATTAATCATTCCACAGCCAAGACATTGCGTGTTGAAGAGAAAAACAATGATATACCGCATTTAAGCTTTCAGACGGATGCTTCACGTTTCATGGACATAAAGTCCATTCAAGTTACAAATGACGAAACCCGATAGTAGTAAAAACATTCAATTAGTTCGTCAAGGATCTTTGAAATAAACACTTTTATTTCAAAGATCTATGACATGTGCAGTGATGTCTAAAACTTATCACAATTAGTTTAATAAATTAAATCATAAACAGTTTTTCATGACATTATGTTTTGTGGTATCCTTAATTAATTTATTTATTTGACTACGATGGATGAATGACATAACAGAAAGATTCCAAAGCACCGTTCACCTGTATAAAGGTTCTAAAGATGCAATGGAAATCACTCTTTCACGCCAATTAACCAGTGTTAAATCACGACACTGGTTAATTTGAATATTATTTGTTTATAATTATTTATACAACGAAGGATAGATGGAATTAAACTTATTAATACCAACGCGCCAAACTATATACATATATATTTTTAAAAGAACAAACGAGTACCGAGACAAACCTCCTCCTACTTGTCTGGACACAGTCGAGAGGTTAAAATCCGATACCAACATGGTAGAAGATGTACGTCCAATGCC
>JAGXCT010034315.1:48891-99519 GCA_022495035.1 Philopotamus ludificatus
CCATGTCCTCAGCGAGTGAGAGCCTTGTGGCTGGCAAATGATGATGATGATGATAAAACATGCGGATGAATTGGGTCTCTTCCTCTTATATACCCCCTGGTCTACTAGAATTCCCTGGATTCATAGTTAGTATGCTTTGGGTATAATTCGCTATAGAGTATTAAAACCTGGCCAGACTGTTATCGCAATGGTATATTTTATAATTAGGTACTTAATCAGTTTTAATAAAAGATTGAGTTCAGAGTGATTAAAAAAAAGCCTGCGTATAGAAATACAAGAGATACTAAGAAAAAATAAGAGAGTTATATTTAAAGTTCTGCCACATCCATCATATTCACATCCATGGCCTATCACCTTTTTAAGTCAATGAAACAATTACTTCAAGATAAAAAATACAAATGATGAATAAGTCTAAAATTCTTTAATAAACAACGCCTAGTATTAACAAAAGAGAGTTGTGGAGAAAGAAAATACTATGATACAAAAAATACTATGCAGTTTTTGTAGCGATAAAAATTAAATGCTATTTCTTTTCGCTTCATCTAGTATTGGGTAAAACGGAAAGAAATGACATTTTTCTGGTGCGTCACTTTAAAACCAGTTTGTCACCGGTTGCCGTGGAGTTAGCAAGTCGAATTTGGTATCATTTTAAAGCTCTATTTTTACTCTTGTCATTTTAACATTTTTTTAATTTTCTTTGCCATAGTAGAAAATTGCAGAAACCTGAGATTGAATAGACACATTTGCGGTATTGAATGCTGTTTTTATTTGATAAGGGATTAAAGCCGAAAGAAGCTATACAGACCATCTGTATATTTATGGTGTCGTCTTGTAACTGCAAAAGTGCTTTAGATAGTTTAAAAAGTTCAAAAATGGTGGTAGGGAGTTAAAAAGAACAAACCAAAAACAGGAAGGCCCCTGAAAAACGACGATAACGCCTTAAATTTATTGATGGAAGTTGATCCACGTAAAACAGTGAAGGGATTGTCACATGACCTTGGCTGTCTAATAACAACTGTGCAAGAGCATTTAAAAAGATTGGGAAAAAAAACAGGCAAGGAATTTGGGTACCGCACGATCTCTCCCCAACGGCCTTGGAGCAACGCTTGACAATCTGTGCATCTTTATTGTCCAGACACGAAACAGATCCATTTCTCAGAATAATTATTACTGGGAATGAGAAATGGGTCCTTTACAGTAGTTCCAGAAGAAAAAAAATCAATGGTTATCTGATTAACAGTTGCCTGTGCCTTCTCTTCTGCCAACATTATCATTGAAAAAAGTTTTGTTATGTGTCTGGTGGGATATCTCAGGTATAATTTATTATGAATTATTAAAACCTGATCAGACAGTTACGGCAGAGTTACACTGTGCCCAATTAGAAAGATTAAAAGTGGAGTTACTAAAAAAACGATCTGTTCTGGTTAACAACTACAGGAGAATTTTACAGCATGATAATGCAAGACCTCATTCAGTAAAAAGCACCCAGGACAAAATCAGAGAACTAGATTTGGAACTTCTGCCACATCCACCGTATTCGCCTGATATAGCACCTTCCAATTATCATTTATTTAAATCAATAAAACATTCACTTCTTGATAAAAAAAAATTCAATTGTTGAACAGGTGAAAATACACTTGGATTCATATTTTAACAGTAAACCGCCAGAGTTTTACGAAAATAGAATTTAAAAAGTTGCCTATGTTATGGAGGAAGATCATAGACAATGAGGGAAATTATATCACAGAGTATCATTTTGTGTTTTTTTTCTGAAATATTTTTTTTGTTGCAGTAAACCGTTTTACCTAATATATATCATGGAATTGGACATTTGATATAGATCATCTTAATCATAAAATATAATTAAGTATTAGACATCTTAAAATCTTAAATACAAACATGATGAGCTTGGAAAAGCTCGCCATGTTTGACATGAAAAAACCCAGAAGAAATACCAGAGTGCCTCGAAGAGCATAAACATCTATCACTATCGTCAGACAAGAAAGTGGCGATTTAAATTATCGGTGAAATATTTTTTTTTTGTTTTTAAAGAAACAGCAACAGATGTACATCTGTTATCAGTTATGCCTAAAAATAAAAATAAAATATATATAACAAATGTCTTAATATTCTATGCATCATTTTGATATTTATTTATCATTGACATTAATCAAAATGTGATTAATGGGATAAACATTTCACTATGTTTTAGCGATTGCACGTACAGTGCAAATATTGACTCTTTTAGTGGCACTTGTATATTCTGTTAATAGACTGGCGTATGAACAAAATATAAATTTATTATTTAAATAATAATTTAATTACATATATTTATAAATAATTTATAGTTCGATGCGCGGAAATTTTTCAGCCTCACATCCTATATTACGTTTGGCACCTTCGGCCGCTTTTATACAAACTTCTGGCAATTTTGATACTAGTTTGTTCATATCTATCATCAACGTACTACAACATTCTTCAGGTATTTTTTCAGTAAACTTTGCTGAATACAACTAAAATTAAAAATTGATAAGTGATTGAAGATTGTATATAATTGATTATTATTAATACTCACCGGAAACAGAACGTCAGTATTGCAATTGTTTAAGTATTCGTATAAACTGTCTGTAATACAAGCCGTAGCTATGGCTCCCATTACTTGGTCCATAAAATTATTTGAATAGTAGAGGTTTAATGAGGCCACCTCGAATTCTCCTAGGTAAGTGTTGCCTTTCAATTCCCATAGCTCGTCGGCCATATATATTGTGCCGTTGGAATAGCATCTGGGATACGATAGCTAAAAATTTTGCAGTATGATTCAATTTAATTTTTGCACAAGTTTTACAGTAATTTTTTGCTCGACAATAGTTAAAAAAATCTAAATGCATATTTATAATAAAATCATTCTCCGTCAGTGATGGAAAATATATTTAATATTCATCGCCTGACTATTTTACCTATACGGTTTCCATTTTTTTGTATATCTAAGATCCATAAATAATTAAAATAAAGCACATATTATTCTTGCAAGAAGCTTGAGATTAATCAAAAATATATAAAAAATGTTGCAATGATCATAAACATCAAATAAAACAGAAATAAAAAAATTAGAGATCTGAATTCTGGATCAAAATACAACTATAGTTTTTAATTAAATGTTAAATATAAATATTTTCAAATACCGGTAAATCATCATGTTTGCATCCCGCGTTTTTGTATGTAGATACTGATTCAAATTTGGCCACATCTTTGATGTTTCCTGATATTTGATCAATCGCTCTTTTTAGTGCATAACAATTGTCAAAAGTGTCGTGTTTTACAGTCTCGTTGATCAACTGAAAAAATATATAGTATTTTAGTCTAAGCTTTCATAAAGAGAAGCAGGAATAAAATTCATTTGGAATTTTCAAAGCTGAATATCCTAACCATAAGAGCTATTAAACTATTACTCCGATACTAAGTTGTTGTGGTTATTAATAAGAAAATGCAAAATCATCATATCTTATTTTTATTAATAAATTGATAATCAAAATCAAGAGACAGTGCTAAGTAAAAACTAATAAGATTTGTATGTATTTAATTTATTAGGTTAGGAAAGAAACCTAATTAAAAAGTAATCTGATTATAAAAAAAACTGATTCTATGATAAGCTTCTTAGAATAAATAGATTTAAAAAATAAAGTATATATTATATTTGTTTAGAACGTTAGGCTTGTATTACGCAAAAAAATATTTAGACTGTTTACCGGGTCATAACTTTTTGATTTTTCTTTCATTTCAAGGTGTAATTAATTGTAAATTAAAAAAAACTGTGATGAGTAGATCATGATTGACTTTTGGAATGAGAATATTTGTTGTAAAATGCTATTGGAAGTATGAAAATGTATATAATAGAAGTACAAATACAATATCGCAGGGAGTTTAAGAGAGATCCACTAAGCCGACTTACAATTAATCGGATGAAAGATAAGTTTGTAGCGAAAAGAACTGTTTAGGGTGTTCATAGAAATGTTCCGAAATTCCAAGAACTTCAACGAGCTTTACAAGTGAAGAAAGAGTACCGGAAAATTATTGAAAAACATATAAAAAATTTGTATGATAATCAAGTGTTCTAATCAAGATTGGCATCAGAAAATCAAGTATCCATCGCATTTCAAGACGTTGTAAATAGAGAAGTTACATTCCAACAATGGTACATGCTATTAATGAAGATGATCCAGACCAAAAAAATATTTTTGGTAATGGTACTTGGAAAAATATCAACAGGATGCACAGCTTTGAAGCAATATTAAAATTAATGGACATAATTGAACTTACTGGGCAACTGTAAATCCACATGTTACACAGGAATAGCATGTAAATTTACAGGAAGTCCCTGTAAATACAGTGACTGGTGTCAGTTATTTTTATCGCGCATTTGGGAAGATTTTGGTGAATATGGGGAATTTTATTTTCAACAGGACGAAGCACCTCCACACTATCATCGTGAGGTAAAAGCATATCTTTTAGAATTTACAAACATATGGCTTAGACGAAGATGTCTCATAGAATACCCTGCTTTTCCCCCAGACCTGACGCCACTGGATTTTTCTTGTAAGGATACCTTAAAGACAAAGTCTACGCCAGAAAACCGACAAGAATAGAAGAATCTAAAGCCGCAGTTAAGCAATTTACTATTTTTTTTTCTTTTGACTGTCAAAAAAGTTTATTTTGATCCTCTTTGAGTTTTTTTAAGTTTAACTAAAAAGATGGAAAATGTTTTCTTTAGTTAAAAACAATACAATTATGGTGCCATAGCTTTCATATTCGCCAGTAATGGCTACTTGTGATTTTTTCCAATTCTTAAAGATACAAAAAAATATGAACGGACGTCTCTTTACCAACATTAGGAAGTTAAAGACATAATTATTATGGAGCTGAACGAAATAGAGATTTTTAGTATTTAACTTATTTTTGATAATTCATTGCAATAGTCTATATTGCAATAGGATTTAGGTCCATTTTGTTAAACTTATGGTATTAAGGACGATTTAAGCTCGATCATAATAATAATATTTAGTAAATACGAAATAAAATCCTGTCTTCTCAGATATAATCTAATACAGGTATCATAAAAATATGTCAAATCTGTCTTTACTGTAATCAAAGATGAAACATGAATCGTTATATTAAATATTAATATAATTCAGAGATCCTTACAAATATACTCACTGATTTGTTAAGAAAATTGACAGGGTTAGTTTATAGGTTATTTAATTCATTAGATTATATTATAATATATAAATATATTTTACTCACTGTGGCAAAATTGCATAAATTCGGATTGCTACTTAAATGTGGAATATAACTCCAGATCCATGCAGTTACCATTAAAGAAACGGCTCTGAACTTTGGGTTGTCGCTTAGAGACATGTTCAAAATTACATCCTTTAAATCGTTTCCAAGTACTGTCAAAACGGGCTCCGATTGATTCCATAATTTATTGATTAATTCACTAAAAAAAATATATATTTTCAATAATATTTCAACAATAAAATATAGTAATTAATAAAACGATTACGTACAGATTTGATTTTTTTAATTGTTCCGGTGTCAAATCACCACTGTTTCTAACATTCACTCTAGTGCAGACCGGTTTCGAACACCCACAGGACTGAGCCTGTATACGAAAAAGGTTAATCATAAACAAAAACGATCATTCGAACATGTAACGTACCTGTGTTAACACGGTCGCGTGCGAAAAAACCGCGAACACGAAAATGAGAACGATCATTTTCCCGCAGCAAATTCTAATTGTACTATCGCGACAGAGTATTATAAATTGTGTTTATTTAAAAATGTATTTTTGTCTTAAATACGTGTACACTATTTGTTTTAAATTGTTTATTTAATTCATCGTCTCCCATTATGAATCGAAGACTGTTTATTTTGTTCGCTCGCGTCTAAAAATATGAAATAACTCGCGCAATTTGTTGGAAAAATCTGTGAAAAATTATGCACAAGGATAGGATTTAATTTTCACTAAAAATTTTCACTGGTAGTATCGATATATCCATGAATTCTAATCGTATTTAGCAAAAATAACTGATGAAAATTATTGATTAGTTGTTCGACAATGTGCTGTGCCAGTTGTATTCAAAGAGTGCCATACAAACCACATGTTACATTTGTTTATTCAGACAAGAGATGTTTGGTCAGAATATTTAAGCAATGGTTATATATCTTGGTTATATGTGCCGTCTCAATCGATTGTCAGAACTATTAATAATACATTTTTAATAGAACCTAGATACGTTTAACATTGACACTAATAATACAATAATGGACGGACTTGCGCCTGGCGTTAAATGTTATCTGATCAAGTATACAATCCTGATGATCTAGATAATACTAGTCTCGATACTTTCGCTTCTCTTCCTTTATAGGGGATCCCTCTCTGATTAGTTCTTTCCCACTATAAAAGGATTGCTGTTGCGCGACAGGGCTAATAATCACTTGCTACCGGCTACTTGAGACTCGTTTTGGGCAGATGTGCATATGTATGCCTGTGTATACTATATAGGTATGTGATGATGATGATGATGATGATACAACATCTTAATATCAATGTTGTGTTAGATTTTGTAGATTTTGCCCCGACAAGCTACCTTTTAAGATCCTTGTAAGACTTTTTAAAAGGAGAAAACTTCTGCATTTGCCTAGCCGTGGCTCGATGGATCTATTGGGGATTCCAAGTTTTTCTCGAATAACTCTTTTAATTAATTAATAAATCCTACGTATCACAACATTTTTGTATTTGTTTAAAAAAGTCTAAAGAATAAATATTATAAATAATCAATGACCTTTATTGTCCGCAATTGTGGAATTAAACAAAAATTACAATATTCGCTTCTGTTGCCATGGGCGCGATGTTCTTTCTCGCTCGCATCCGGTACGATGTCCCAAGTGCGAGTGAAATGTACTAGTGACATGTCACGCGAGCGTGTGCTTGTGTCATTTGCAAGTCCTACTGATTAGTTAAAAAAATCACGTCATGAATAACTATTCTTATTCTTAGAATAATATCAATATCTTGATTTTAAATGATTGGGGTCTTTCATAGACCCCCTTTGGACGACTCGTTTACATTCGAGTCCCCGTGACGGATCGGCTAAAGGACAAGTCAATCAGACTATCGAAAATATTTCTATACAAACCCACCATCTTTTATAAGGAAAGAATTCATAAATAACCCTTCAGTAAGAGGCACGCTTCCGGCTTCCCAAAAACTTCCGGGTTCCCAAATAGACCCCCATCGGCACGACTAGGCTTAAAGAACACCCAGTAACGCGATTAATGAGAAAAAAACAGTTAATATCAGAGATCAAAGTCAAATTATTATAAGCATCAAAATATTTTAAAACAATTTAATTCAAGTAGTTTTTACTATCATATTTAAATGCAAATACTACTAATAATATTTTACTTTTAGTTATTATTGTTATTATTGCGGATAGACAGTATGGCATGGAGCGTAACAGTTTGCGTCAAAGATCAGTGACGCTTTTTTTGCGTCACACATCGCGTGGTACATTTCGCCCAGCCGCTAGATTCACTCTCGCCGTCATGGCAAACGCATCTCCGTGATTTTCTCGTACCAAAGACAACTTAAATTTCAAATATCATCGAACTGGCAACACTTGAATTTCTGTTAAAGTGTGTTTTACTGCAATCCGATTATCGCAAGCGATCGTCAACTACGAGACGGTCAAACGTTTTGACGCCAGGGTTTGGATTCCATTTTAATAATCAGAGCCTAGCCTGCTCGCCTTAACAGATCGATGGTAGCTGTGGGATACCTCTTCAATGTCGATAAAGCAGTGAGTTGTTGTATCAACGTGTGATCTGTGCCATGTGGCAGCACCGCCGTTCGAGATTTATGAAATTATATTTACATAAAGCATTTTGCATAAATATACATTTATAATTAAAATTTATTATAATTTATAAAAAAATAATTTGAGAAATAAAAAAAAAAATATTTGTCGTGATGTCGGTAAAGCAGTGAGTAATTATACCAACGTGAGATCTATAGCAAGTGGCAGCACCGTCGTTCGAGATCAATGAATTTTTATTTACCAGAATACATATATGTTTATCGCATAATAGACATACATTTTCCCGGAAACAACGTTTGTATTAAGCAGTGAGATAATTACGTTGTCAAATATGTCAAATATTGTCTTGCTGTATAAATACAGCGAAACAGATGATAGATCTGCTGTCCAAAAATCATCTGCGAACGTCGGAGGTTGGATTTCGAGATCTTTAGCAACGCATCGAGGTTAAATTGATGATATTATATCAAAAAACGATCAGATACTGAAACTGTTGATAATATCGCAGGTCCTAAAAGTTGCGGCCAGTGGAAGAACTCCATTGTGGTGTTCAATTATGAATATTCTTATGGAAAGATCGGCATTACAATCAGTGAACCGGTGAGTATTTAATGTTATCACTTTTTTTTATATAGTAATGTAAATAAAAACTATTTTAGGGAGCAATTCAGGAGCCAAAGTGTACTAATCAGTTGGGTATGACAGATCGCAAACATAACGAATTAAATATGTACATAAGATCATTGAGAAGTTCCGAATACAGGTATGTAACTAACTAAATAATGCTCTTCAATTGTTATTTATTAAACAAATATTTTCAGGAAATCTGAATATCATCCTGAGAATAAAAACTGCAAAATATTCGCGAACGATATTTGTAATTATCTCTTGGGCATGGAAATTATGCAATGTCTTAACGAGAACAATAATTCGTAAGATGTAACTATTTTAATAAAAATTATAACATTTAAAAATACCATATTTATTGATACCTTTTTTTACAATAGAGATCTTTTGTATACTCAATTTTTTTTTATACAATATATGAATTAAATAAAGTTTATTGAAAAAAAAAATATTGGTGTTGAAGACAACTAATTATTGATAATGAGCAATACGTATAATTATTATTTATATATGATGTGTTATAAAATCAATCGCCATTTCGTGTTCAGATGCTTTCACTATATATAATGCGCCCTCTTTCGAGATGACGGACCAGAGTGTTCGCATCCCTTTCATAGACAACCAGGACCAGAGATTCGTCTCTGGGAACTTATAATTAATCTACTCGTATCTAAGGAATCTTATTATCTTCAAATCTTTATACTTCATATCTAAATATACCTATCATCGGACTGACGACACCCGTATTTATTCAATAAACGATCATCTTCAAAACAAAGCGTTGATACCGATCTTCGAAGCGATGTCAACTACCGGACGGTCGAACGTTTCGATGTCAGCGGTTGGATGCCCATTTTAATAATCGGTGACAAGGGATACCTTTTTATAATATTGGTACTATTGTCGCGCCCCCTTAGAACTAAGTAGAATGCGCCCTCTCTTGAGACGACCAATCAGAGTGTCCGCATCCCTTTCTTAGACAGCAAGTCGTCACTTCTTCGTACATGCTACAAAAACTCCGTTTTTGTAAGTTGTCAGTTGAGGGTTTGACAGTTGACAGAGTGATTCGCTCACGCTGTCATGTCAGTCACATCTCCGGTGATTTTCTCGTACCAGAGATTCGTCTCTGGGATCTTATAATTAATCTACTCTCCTACCAAAGGAATTTTTGGGATCTCATTGTCTTTATCTCGTACCAGAGATTCGTCTCTGGGAGGCTACTGTCGCGCCCTCTTAACAATAAGTAGAATGTGCCCTCTCCTCGCAGTGAACTGTACCAACGTGAGATCATTAGCATGTGGCAGCATGGTCGTTCGAAATTTATGAAATTATATTTACATAAAACACATATGTTTATCGTATAATACACATACATTTTCCTAGAATTAATGTTTATATTAGGCAGTGACATAATTACATTGTCAGATGTGTCAAAAATTGTCTTACGTATGAATGCAGCGTAACGGATGACAGTTCTACTGTCAAAAATATCAGCTGCGAGATTGGACTTATAAATATTTAGAAATGCATCGAGGTTAAGTTGAAGATATTATATTAGACAACAAACAGAAAATGATTATCAAAATTGTGCCATCTGTGTTATTTTGCGATATCTAGATAATTGATAGAGCTGCTTTTATAAAAAAATAATCTAACAAATACACAGTATTTTATATTACTGATGTTGATAACAATTAATTGTTGATGAGTATATCTATGATTAAAATTAATAAATTATGTATACACACGTCTACATCTATATATTTATGTGATGGTGTAACTGGCCTTCAAATAATATCAGTCTCATATGTTGATTTAGCTCATTGGTGTGTTAGTGTCTATGAGAGTGAGTCGTTCCTCGGTTATCGTTTCCGTCCATATAATCGGCGTCATTAAATTTCGCGCATCTACAATACGTTTGTGGAACAGGCAATATATTCACATTTTATGCTTCAATATTTGCTATTTATTTAATTTTTGCAGTTGTGCATTGATAAACTAATCCTAGATATGCACGTGCAAACATGCTTAGCAATATAACAATGAGTTCATAAAAAATGTTATCAGTTGAATATATAATAGAACTTGAGAGAAATGATATTTACAACAAAGAGTGATACAAAATAACGGTTTGAAACAATCGAAGATTTATTTTTGAATAAAATATTTTATTTAATATATAAAAAATAATAATAATATGAAAAGTTCGTAAATTATCGCGGTATTTTAGTTCTGAATGGGACATATAAAATATGTAGTAAGATCTTGTTGGGACGTCTTGTCCTTACGCGGAGGCCCTCATAGGAGACTACCAAGGTGGTTTCAACCCGGGCAGATCTACGGTGTACCAGGTCTTCACGATCAAACAGATGATCGAGAAGTCCTGGAAGTATGGCATTAAACTTCACTCCATATTTGTCGACTTTCGTTAGGCATATGACAGCTTACATAGAGGAAAATTGTGAAGTGCCATGAATGAACTTGGCCTCCCAAAAAAAAATAATTAACCTGACAAGGATGTGCGTTTCGAGTTCGGTGAGCAGGATAAGAACGGTTGGGGCTTTGTCGCAGCCGTTCGCAGTTTCCAGGGGAGTGAGACAAGGGGATGCTATATCCCCAATATTGTTTAATTTTGCCTTGGAGGCTGCCATAGGAGCCGCACATCGGGCCTGATACGCCGATCCTTGGAGGGATGCGGTACTCCTGGCATACGCTGACGATGTTGATATTGTTGGTCGCACTAGAGATGAGGTTGTCGAGTCGCTTGGTGCTTTCACTGCAGCGGCTTCCAACCTGGGTCTGGAGGTAGATTGGTCTAAGACCAAATATATTATGGTTTTGCGATCGCCTCGGAGAGGGGATGTCGATGGATGTAGGGTTCGGGTCTATTGAGTGCGTTAAATCATTAAAATACCTGGGCACCACAATCACCAAGGACTATTCTGAATGTAAAGAAATTTCTGCCCGTATACAAAATGCGAATCGGTGCTATTTTGCCCTGTCTAAGTTACTGGGCAATAGATTGCTCTCGAGGCGAATTAAACTAAGAATCTATAAAACTATCATTCTCCCGGTGGTATGCGTACGGGTCATCGTCTTGATCGGTTCGAGAGAAATGTTTTAAGACAGATCTTCGAACCGCATCCGGACGAGGCTAGTCCCGGATATAGAGACATGCGTTCAAATAATGAGGGCATGGCCATGTATGGGGATATATCATTGTCCTCATACATTCGCACGCAACGCCTACGCTACGTAGGGCATGTAGCCCGATTGGGCAGCGATAGGCTGGTCCATACTAACATGAACTGTAGGTCTGGGGGAACCCGCCCCGTTGGGAGGCCAAGACTTCGGTGCAGAGACAGGGTTGAGGCGGATGCGTCTTTGTTGGGGCTTGGGCGATGGATGGAGGAGGCCCAGGACCGGCAGAGTCCTGCGAGGCCATGGCGTAATGCCCTTGAGGCGGGAGGCTCTCGTTTCAAGTCAGGGGCCACTTAATTTAATTTATTTGAAGATAACTCTCTGTGGAAACTGTCCAAAACTCTGACCTGAAAATTCTCAAAAAATCCCCCCATTCATTCGCCGGACGGAACCGTCGCATACTCGACCGATATAATACAGTAAACCCCCCTATAACGTCGGGATAGGTTCCACGTAATAGGGGGACGTTATAGGGTTGCTTTTTTCAATTTTATTTTTGATTTTAAGGAAATCAGTAAATCACCACATTCCATTTTTTTTTATTTTTTTTTTTTTACGTTTACCAGCGCAAATGTCTAAGCTCGCGCGATAAGCGATATCCTCTCGTATTTTGGCTGACGTAATCTTACCGCAACTTGCGGGTAGAGCAGATCAACGCGATATTTTTTAGTTAAATTTTATAAAATGCGCTGGCATATGATGAATAAATGTAATAAAACTATTCCGGGAATATGTTTTATTCCAACCACTAAGTATAGAATTAAACATCAAAGAAATCGACGCATATGGAAATAATTATTGTAGAGACCTTATTGTGTAATTAGATCATATCATTAATAAGATTAAGAGGTATGCACGTATATTACATAATCAAATAGTTAAAAAAAACGTGAGCATCGATTTACCGATTATAATTCGTTCCGTGGATATAAAAGTACAAAATATTTTCTTACTGTATGTGAATATCCCTGAATGCTCTGATAGCCTCGTGCCGATAGCCTCGTTCCGATGAATCACCAACATTTTATTTAGTTTCGCCGGATGCGTGTCGATGTCAAGGATCCGAGCTAGATTATGTCATTGCGCGAACGTTATAGGGTGCGACGTTATATGAAAAAACCGCCGCAAACGTTATAGGGGAACGTTATATGAGAGGACGTTATAGGGTTTACTGTATATGTATATATATACAAATTCCATAGAAACATATATATCTTTCTAGTTGATCCCTCTCCGAGGAGGTCTCTCCTATGATGAAAGGATTGCTATTGCGCAACAGGGTTATTAATCACTTGCGACTCGTCATAAGCAGATAAGAGAGGGAAACTCTTTATAAAAAAACTGCATACCAAGATGGCTTGGGTCCCTGTGGTATGGACACGAAAGAGGAGACATCACGTCACTTGCGATACTCCTTTGTTTTGTGTCTCGTGGCTGGAAAATGATATTAATAAACTCTTTATCAATATTTAGACACATTGTACCGGATGCGAGCGAGCGAGAAAAAACATCGCGCGCGTGGAAACAGCAGCGAATATTGTTGTTTTTACTTTTTTTGCAATTGCAGACAAGAAGAAACAATTATTATTTATAATAATTATTCTTTAGATTTTTTTAGACAAATGAAAAAGGTTTTTGACATTGTAGGATTTTTATTAAAGGAGCTATTCGAGAAAAATCAAAAGTTAGGCTAAAAAATGTCATCTCAGATTACTAATTTGAATTTAATTATATTTGTTATATAGAGGTCCTTGATAACAGGACGTTGACGGATGGTCCCGAACTTAGGGCACGATTCCCAGAGTTTGCACATACTATAATTTCTATTATATATTTATCCTTTTTGTACACAAATATAATATTGCGTGCGAAATCCTACGCGATAAGCTTGCAACATTGATATTGGAATTTATTATCACTGTGGACTCAGCTTATGTTTGCATGGCTGAGTGCAATAGCGAAAAAGTTTTAAAAAAGGACCTACTGATCCAATAACGGAAGGGTGAATAAACCCATTCCATCTCATCGGACCGTATTGTCAACTAAAGACACGAGCATCACTTCGTGTTTCTAGGCAATAAAACCGCTTATAGCATAATTGATTAATGAAGACATTTAAATGAATAAACTTAAAAAAAATACTCAGAAATCAGACAGTCGATAAATAATATCTATTCATTTTTGGCACGATTTTTTAAAACAAATAAATGCATAATCATGTTTATTGATCTCAATTTATAATCAATTTATTCAACTTCAGATCTATAATATATGACTCAATTCCTTTAAGATTATTTCGAAATAAATAATGTATTGATTGAAAACATGTATTCAATTTAATAAACATATTAATACATAAATTATCCTTATCTAAATACCGAAATAGGTTATCTAACTATAAATATAATTAAAGTGAAGTAAATATTATCAATTAGCAATGCTATTTTGTAATTATTATTTATATTTCAGATAGAAAAAAGGAAATATATGCTGAGAATTATTAAGAGATAAGAGCGTAAAACATGTCAGAAATTGTAAAACTGTACAAATACAACATGTCGAGTGGAATAACAAAATCAGCAAGTTCTTCATTAAATTTTTCATCGGGCATATCAAGAAAATTATTAAACTGTAAAAGTAAATTAAGTCATATTTTATTTATTCATTGGTGTTCATTGTGTTTTATTGGTTACCACAAGCATATCTGTGCATTGGAATAAACTGTATGAATCATCACTTGATTAAATTTATAAGCAAAAATTATTAGAATGACTTAGTTAAATTATTCCATTACAAATGATTTATGAATATGGATTTTATTAGGTTGCAGAGAATTGGGAGTATGGCATACGTCTATCGTTATGTTTGATGCAGAATATTCTTATGGAGACACTGGCGTAACAATCACCGAACCGGTTAGCTCAATATTTATAATTAAATAAATAAAATTATTTTATTTATAATACCATATTATATAGGATCCAGATAAACAAGTTAATCAAATAATAGCTCTTGGGGAGACAGAAAAAACGCAGGATGATTTAGAGAGCCATGTAAAGATGTTGCGAAAAGAAACATTTATGTGCGTAAATTAATCGTGAATTATTTTATTGTTATTTTGATTTCAATATTATTTATTTTATTTCAGGGCCAACTCTTATAATCCACTCACGTTAAATTGCAATATATTTTCTAATTATCTCAGCGTATACCTTCTTGGAAAGGAAATTCCTCTACTTGGAAATGTAATATGATATTTTTGATCGAATGCATTTATAAAAAAAAACAGATATATTTTTATAATTGAAAAGAAATCTTTATCTCCACATTTCTTAGAAAACGTTTCCAAGCTAAGTTTGATCATAAATTACCACACACGATCGCATACATTCGACGATCCAAAAATAAACCAAGGTCTTTGTGTAGTCAATTATAGTCAAGTCTTGTCAAGCGTATTTTAAAATATTTTTTTTTATGTTATTTAATTGTTTTACATTATTTAGATGATTCAAGTGCCTTATATATTAAATATAAAATTTTGAAACAAGTAAATAATGTATCCGATTGACTACTTTAAATGTGTATTATTAATATTGATGAATAAAGATTTATTTTGTAGTGCATTTTTTTTTATCAAACTTTTAATGTGTATAGATATTTTTTTAATAAAATCCTATTCCTGTATCATTTACATTGACTGTACATTCGGCTGACCAATCGCAGAACATTGATGATGGCTTATTGTTATTCCTAACTGAGTGTTACTCGCAGTCAGAAGTTCGAACGCTTTACCGCGTTTTGTCATGTGTTTGTTTACTTACAATTTTTTAATTTAAAATGTCTAACGCTGTTGAAATATATAAATACGATATGTCGAATCCAGTTGTTCGTGCAGTGTCAGGTGGATTCAATTTTTCTGCAGGACTCTCCGGACGTACAATGGGAATGTGTCCTACAAGTAACATACATGCTCATAAATACATTTTTTTGTAAATATAGTCTTTATTGTTTAAATAATTGCTTTACAGAAATCGGTAAATATGGCATTTGGCACACAGCTATAGTTGTATACGACCTTGAATATTCATATGGAGAAAAGGGAGTAACCGTAACCGAACCTGTATGTATTTGTAAAAATAATTTTACGAATTATTTACCATATTATATTTACATTTATATTTCGATGATAGGGTATGGATTGCAAACCTACAAAAAAAGATCATCTCGGAAACACGGATGTATCACAGGATGCGTTTGAAAAATACGTTCGAAATTTAAGGACCTCGTCATTTAAGTATGGTTAAATATTAATTTAATATATAAAATAATTATTTTATATTAAATACATTTTTTTATCTCTTCAGATCATCAGATTACCATGTGACAGCCAACAACTGTAATCATTTCTCTAACATGTTGTGTCAATATCTTTTAAATCGCGATATTCCTTTGCTATTTAATGTTGTAGGATAATCAATAACTTATAAATTATGATTAATAATATAAAATGATATAATAAAAGATATTTTAATTATCTCCCATAGTGTATTGTCTAAAATGTCTGATACAGATATACAGTAAACCTCCCTATAACGTCCTCTCATATAACGTTCCCCCCTATAACGTTTGCGGCGGTTTTTTCATATAACGTCGAACCCCCCTATAACGTTCGCGCAATGTATAATGTAGCTCGAGGTCCTTGACATCGACACGCATCCGGCAGAACTAAATAAAATATTTGGTGATTCATCCCGGAACGAGGCTATCAGAGCATTCAGGATATTCACACATACAGTAAAAAAAAATATTTTCTCTTTTATATCCATGGAGACAAGATTATAATCGAGTAAATCGATGCTCACGTTTTTTAACTATTTGATTATGTAATATACGTGCATACCTCTTAATCTTATTAATGGTATGATCTAATTTCACAATAAAGGTCTCTACAATGAGTATTTTCCATGGCAAATGCAGATTTCTTTTTGATGTTTGAATTCTATATGCTTAGTGGTTGGAATAAAACATATTCCCGGAATAGTTTTATTACATTTATTCATCATATGCTAAGCGCATTTTATAAATTTAATAATAAAATATCGCGTTGATCTGCTCTACCCGGCAAGTTGCGGTAAGATTACGTCAGCCAAAATACGAGAGGATATCGCTTATCGCGCGAGCTTAGACATTTGCGCTGGTAAACACGTAAAAATGTAAAAAAAATAAAAAAAAAATGGGAATGTGGTGATTTACTGATTTCCTTTAAATCAAAAAATAAAATTGAAAAACCTTAACCCCCTATAACGTCCCCCCTTATTACGTGGAACCTTATAAACTTATAGGGGGGTTTACTGTAAATAAATTTTCTAACCTATTTTATTAAACCGCTAAAACGGGTTTATACTTTTAATGAGACTACTAATTACAGAGAGAAATATCTCTCTCAAATCTACATAGACACCCTCCACTACTGGAGTGATAAGTGGCTAATCAAAATAAACCTGGATAAAGCGCAAGGGTTATTCTTTTTTCACTCCAAGAAACGGAAAAGAAAACCCATACCTCCTCCAATCTCGATTGAAAAAATAGCCATTCCATGGAAACGTGAAGCGAAGCACCTTGGGGGTCACCTTCGACCACGAACTCAAGTGGAAAACCTAAATTAAAGATATAAATACAGTCAGTCCTCCTCTAACGTTTCCTTTAAATCGCTGCTTTATACAAAACTCCTTGTCAACCAAAGAGCATTGACTTTAGGAGGGTTGACTGTACTAAAATAAACCGCTCTATCGGAATTCTCCGCTCGCTTATCGGAGAATAAAGCACTTTGCCCATAAGATTAACAAACTAATCTATACTATACCTCAAATCTTACCCGCCCGTCACTTATAAAAAAAATCCAATCAAGAATTAATATTACCCTCCGCATTATTTTCAATGCCCTCTGGTTTGTCTAGAAGGCTCTAATAAGAAAATTCCTAAATATCCCTCTCCACCATTGGTCATTAATATAAAGTCATTATTTATGTTAGCTAATATTCATATGTTGAATTTTTTTTTTGAGTCGTGAAGCGATTACATATTATTTTATAATTATTATTATTTTTATTTTATTTATATATGATATTAATCCACTTTCCCTCATTTCTGAGGATCGTGACCATGTGCATGATTTCCCTTATGGAGGACCATGGACATGGTTTTTCTAAGAATATATAATGCAGTAGTTTCCCGTTGCCTTCTGCACCACCCATTAATTTATACTGAAAAGCGCTGCTGCCTTCTCAGCATATTTTTTTTGGCAATTATTTTTTGTGAAATGAAGGTCGTCAGCCTTCATCCCACCTCTCTGTTGACCAGCGTCACTCAGAAGTATTCAGAATGGTCACCCATCTGAATACTATCTGCGCTTATTGGCAATTAACTTTAATAATCATAATTTGATTCTAATTACCTCCAAGCTATGACGGGTAATTGAATAATATTATCAAAAATCAGTGCAATCCGATTGCAAAACCTACCATATTATGTGGTCCCGTACGGGACCGTAGGGCATTGAACGACACAAATTCGTGGTCCCGTACAGGACCACTGGGCGTTTGAAGGTAAATAAAGGCACGTGACCCGTGCGGCTCTTGATACGCTCTAGTTGGCGACCGCTGGCAGTGACGGCACTCATGGCGGTCCAGTGCTCAGAGTATCGACAGAGAGGTACCCTTCCCTATGATCCTCGAGGCCGGCTGGGGGATCCAAGCTAGCATGCCAGTCTGCGGTCTCAAGTCGGCGATGCTGAGGCGGAGTCTGCGAACAACCTCGGCGGCTGTTGGTTGGCTGGTTTGTTAGGATGGTAATAAACAAGTTCGGTGTCGATTATGGGTGCCATATAAAGGACGAGAGAAGAGTCTCCTGATTCGTCATGGCGGAATAACAACTGCGGGCGGAAGACAGCGCGGGGCAAGCGTGGTGCATTTCCGGGACGTCACCGGGTGGTGTTGCCAGGATGCAACACGGCGTTAATTAAAATGAATAGTGGAATAACCACCATAGTATATAAAAAAAAGCGAATGTCAGACAATAAAAATCTACTATTAATATATTCAAATATTCGCGGAGATTTTTTCAACAGCATCTTGAATTCTATGCTCTACTTTTTGCAACAGATCTCTTATTTTCGTTTGTTAGCTTTTGTCTAATTGGAATAAATACTGTGGTCTTTATTTAAATGAGGGGTTTTAATGTATATTTTACTCTCTTCTCAAACATTAATGTTTTTTACAATTTTTTTTTATTAATAAAATATTTGACTGATTCTGCTCTTTTAACCGATCCTTCACAGGATCTCGAAACTAACCGCGTCGCCCGAAGGGAGTCTTTTTATAGGAAAAAATATACCCCAAGCATTTCAACTCAAGATGTATTCTTCATTTACATATTGACTTTTTTTAAAAAAATGGAATTTAATCTAAGAATAAAAATAGTTTTTGATGATACCTTTCATAATTTGGATTTTTTAATTAATCAATATGACGCGCAAATGACATGCGCACCCGACGATGTCCCGCCGCACACTGAGGACACGCCACCGGTAGACCGACCGACGGATGGGAGCAAGAAAAATCGTCGCGCCCAGAAGCGTCTAAGTTTCTGAAAAGTCTCAAATATAATATTTATATTTGAGACTTTTTAGACAAATACAAATAGTTTGTATTATGTAGGATTCATATAAAAAGAATTATTCGAGAAAAATTCAAAACTAGAAGTCCCAAATAGGCACGGCTAGGTAAATGCCAACTTTGGCATTGCTTTTTTGCTATTAATTGGCATATATTTGCAGATATAGACGACACAGCAACTCGCACGCAACATTTAGTCTCGACCAATGATAGCGTTTCAGTCAAAATCTAAAATCTTTGAAGGCCGCGCGAAAAAGTGTGGTTGGCCGCGGGTTGCTAACCCCTGATATATATACATTACTATATAATTCATTCGTACTATGTCACATAATTTTGAGAATTCAAACAACCAAATCGTATCAAATATAAACATGGAGTTAGATAAATCATTACCTCACATCTCTAGCCACTTATGAATACAGTCATATTTATACAGCTATATATAGATCTTTTAGATTGACTGTACCTTAATCTGACCAATCAGAACACAGTCCAAGTAGCACATTTCAAAATGACTCATTGGTATTCCAAACTGGCAGTTGTTCGCAGTCAGCAGCTCGAACGCGACACCGCGTATTATCAAGTATTCGTTTAAACGCAATAATATAATTTAAATAAATAATTAAAAAATGACTGAACTTGTTGAAATATATAAATACGATATGTCGAATCCAATTGTTCGTGCCATGTCGGGTGGGATTAATTTTTCCACAGGACTCTCTGGGCGTTCTTCAGGAATATGTCCTACAAGTAAATTAAATATTTTTAATAATTTCATTTCACATTTTATTGTTCATATCAATATTTTACAGGAATGGGTCAATATGGTATATGGCACACAGCAATAGTTGTATACGATCTTGAATACTCATATGGAGATAAGGGAATCACAATAACTGAACCCGTATGTGCTTATATAATAAATTTAATAACCATATTAAATTTATTGAATAAATGTATGATTTATACACCATTTATTAATTAGTATTTTTTTGTTGTTGATAGGGTTTAGATTGTAAGCCCACAAAAAAAGATCATCTCGGATACACAGATGTATCACAGGATTCGTTTGAAAGATACGTTCGAAATTTGAGAACTTCTTCATTTAAGTATGACTACATTTTATTATAATATATTTTTTATGGTATTATGTTCATGTTATATTTTCAGATCAACGGATTACCATGTGACAGCCAATAACTGTAATCATTTCTCTAACAAGTTGTGCCAATATCTTTTAAATCGCGGTATTCCTCTGCTATTTAATGTTGTAGGATAATCAGAAACTCTGCTTCCAAAAAATATCTTTATCCAGATATTTTTATAAAACTAAAAAAATAATTAATTTAAAATAAAAAATCTACTTGGATAATATTTTATTTTACACATTATCAAAAATCTGTAGTGCTATGATTAGGATGTTCTATCAAAATCTAGATAGATCACATAAACCTATTCTTATGCTATTATATTATTTCAATTATCTATTAGCTGTGGTTTTTGGGTGTACTAAAAAAGTTTAACGATCTGTTTATATTGAAATATATTATTTATAAAACATTATTGTAGTTCTACAGTCAATTTTACCTGTCCAGGAATTCCTATTTTTTTACGATATCAAGATAGTATGTTGAGTTGAATCCAAGGCCTTGGAGAATGGCCAAACGGAAACAAAAAGTTCGCGCGCTTAAAAAACTATCCAAAAATGTAAAAACAAATTTTCTAACACTTTATTACTTTATTTTCTGAGAATCCATTTATCGGCCTTGTTTGTTAACATAATATCACACATGATCGCCTACATTGTACGGTTCTAAATTAAGCCAAGGTCTTCGAAATGTTTAGTTACGTCAAGCGTCTGTTAAAATATATGTTATTTAGTTATTGATTTAAATGCAATAAAATGATTTAGGAGGAAATATATTCAGCAGCTTTATAACAAAAACAAAAGAAAATGTAAACAAAAAATAGAAACTTAACCAAGTCTACTGGGTGTTCCGAGTTTTTAATTTTTCTTGAATTAATATAAATATCAATCTCTAAATATACTTTTAATATAAATCCTACATGTCACAAACATTTTGTACGTGTTTAAAAAAATCTTAAGAATAAATATTATAAATAATCATTTACCTTTATTGTTCGTAATTGCGAAAAAAAATTAAAACAATAATATTTGTTTATGTTGTCACTGGCGCGATTTTTCTCGCTCGCATCCAGTACGAAGTGCTGAGTGCGTGACGCGGCGAGAAATCACCGAGAGCGTTCTTACGCGTCATATTGACCAAATTATAAATAACCATTGTTATTTTTGGAATAATCCATTTTTTTAAAAATGTCAAAATATTGGAATGTCGAGATATAAAATATGCCGAAAATGCTGCTCTTCACTTTCCATATTTGAAATGGCACCAACAAAAAACTACTGCGTATAATCAATCGAACTTTTTCACAAGCAAGCCTTGCTATAACAGCTGTCAAAATATATAACGATTATGCGGCTTAAGTGTGAAGCTGTGAAAAAATACAAATAAATCCTCAGTTGGGAAAAAACGAAATAACTTTCCGAACAACCCAATATATCAAATATTTCTAAAAAATTGGCTTGATTGCCAATTTTATATTTCCTACAATTAATATGTAACGTCGGATGAAAGCTGGAAAATCAGTTTGCTTGGTCTATGACATATGTAGAGCAATTCGGCAGTGAGATAATGCGATGAGATCATGGGTGATGACTTATTCGGTTTATGAAGACATTAACCCGAATATGGTTCTAGAAGGATCCTGGCTCTCAAAGTGTTTGCCAAACTACGCATGAAAATTAGGTACTGCTTCCTACAACAGGAGCAAGGTCCCATAGTTTGAGATATATGGAGTACAGTGACTTAACCAACACGTGTCATGGATCAAGAGAAAGGAAAGCATCGGTTCCCTGATGAAGCCCATAGTTTATATATAGATGCCCCAGAGTTTGAGAGGTCAGTTTGAAACGGTCAACCATGTAAGAAGGCGATAGCCTTCCCTGATAGAAAGCAGGGCACTTTGTTAGTGCGTTGCTATCATTTATATTTTGTTGTATCTCCTCTTCGATGTGATAATCGGTTAAATAAGTATTACTGTAATCCTCGGGTCGGCTAGGCTGATTCGTCCGCTGTATTGGTTCCGATAAATAAAGATGCTGTCTCTATGAATTTTGTCTCGTTGCGTCCTTTCGTTATATCCATTTCGAATCCTGAGAGACTCCCACGTTACAAATATATTTTCCATTTTTTAAAAAACTTTGCGAATATACAGTAAACCTCTTATAACGTCAAGATAAGTTCCACATTATAGGGGAGACGTTATAGGGGGTTTGTAAATTTTATTTTTTTGATTAGAAGAAAATCAGTATATCAAATATATTTTATTTTTCTTTTTTTTTTACATTTTTAAGTGTTAACCAGCACAAATGACTTGACTCGCGCGATGAGCGATATCCTTTCGAGTTTTCGCTGACGAAATCTCCCCAAAACTTGCGCGCAGGGAAGATCAACGCGATATTTTATTAGTCAATTTTATGAAATTATAAAATATATTTATAAAAATTCTCATTTGAGTTTTAAAAAATGTACGTAATTGGAGGGATCGACGTTATAGGAAAAAACCGTCGCAAACGTTATAGGGGGGTTCACTGCATATGATTTAACTTTCACTGGTTTTTTTAATTGTTAGCACAGTTCGTCTGTGTAAAAGTAATTCGCTTTATACGATGAAGAAGTTGTAAATTTATTAGTTTTAGAATAATAAACAATTTTTTTATATATCATAAAATATTGTATTTTTTGTCTTTTATTAAAAAACTATTGTTTTTTAGTTAATACAAAACGCTGGTAATTTAATATTCAAAATTATACAGAATAATATGGCATAAAATTTTCATAGTTGCTATTTTGACATATTTTTTTAAATATTATTTAAAAATGTATTATTTGGTATTAAAGAATATGTCTTTACCTATATGTATTCTAAATTTAACATGTCTAGCTCAAATGGATAAGAAATTACAGATTTTTGGCAGCTGAATTCATGGATTATTCTAAAAATAAAAATATTTATTCGTGATATGCCTCATAATTTGGTCAATATTTTTATTAAAACGACACACGCACTCGGCGATGTCTTGCCGCAGAATAAACTCTCACAGCACTTGTCACTCGCACGTTTCACTCGCACTCGACACATCGCGCGCGTGGTAACAACGGCGAATAATGATATTTTTATTTTTTTTGGAAATTGCTGTATAAATTTGATGTAAATAGATCGTAGTAGCTGCGATGCGGGATGCAAAATGCAGAGAATCCTGGAGAGACAAAATCAAGAACTTTCGGAACGAAAAGGATCAGGATCCTCAGACATGAGGGTGCCGACCAAAGAGAGAGAAATAACAATAAATTTGTCATTACGTTTCCGTTTAGATTATATTAAGATTTTCCGAAGAAATATCTATCTAACCTAATATAGATACAAAAATATTATTAATAAAATACCACACATAGATCATTTCGATTGACTGTACCTGAAACTGACCAACCAGAGCACAGTGCCAATCGCAAATGCCGATACGACTCGTTGTTGTTGCAGACTGGTAGTTATTCTCGGTCAGCGGTTCGAGCACGATACTATTTCTTAGATATTTGTTAAAGCGCAATATTATACTTAAATAATGTCTGAACATGTTGAAATATATAGATACGATATATCGAATCCCATCGTTCGTACTGTGACAACTGGGTTAAATTTTACTAAAGGACTCTCTGGAAATATAGCGGGAATGTTTCCTATAAGTAAATTTTAATTTGTTTATACTTTTTAATTAATATTTTATCGTAAAAAATGAATAATTTACAGATGTTGAAAAATATGGTAAATGGCGTACATCTATAGTTGTATATGACCTTGAATATTCATACGGAGATAAAGGAGTTATAATAACAGAGCCTGTATGTATTTACTTAAAAAAATATGATTTGTTGATCATATACCTAATTATTATTTTTGATAGGATGTCAATTTTAAGCCAACAACAAAAGACCATCTCGGAAATACAGATGTATCACAGGATGCATTTGAAAAACACGTTCGAAATTTGAGAAACTCTACATTTAAGTATGATTGCATTTTAATTTAACATATATGCATGTTTAATAAAATTATTTATGTAGGTAGTTTGGCGCGTTGGAATTAATTAATTCTACTTCTCCTTAGTTAAATAAATAATTATAAAACTAATAATATAATTTTAAACCAATTAAAATAATATTTAAAATTATCCAGTGTCGTAATTTGACACAAGGGGGGATATAAATGTCAGAGATCCATTCCCCTTGCATCTTTAGAATCTTTATATGGATGAATGGCGCTTTTAATCTTTCTGCCATCCATCGTAGTCATATAAATAAATAAATAAGTTATTTTAAATATGTTTTTATATCTTTTTAGATCAACAGATTACAATGTGACATCCAACAACTCCAATCATTTCTCTAACAAGCTTTGCCAATATCTTTTAAATTGCGATATTCCTCAGCGTTTTAATGCGGAGTAATCCAAAACTATAATTAACAAATTTTAATGTAATAATTATCAAATGAGAAAAATGTCTCTTTGAAATGCATTTCGTATCTTAATAAAATAAAATCATATAAAAATAAATAAAATATTTTCTTTGTCTTCCATAGTGTAATACACTCATCCCTCGATTTACGCGGTAGATACGTTCCAAGAGAAAATCCGTAAATCAAAACCGCGTAAATCGAGACTTCTAGTTCATATAAAGTAGGGGCATAGGTTCCAGAAAACCGCGTAAAACGAGCACATTGTATATACACATATATACAATGTATTCGAAGTAGATTTAATAGCTCGACATAAATTTAAACATGTTTATAGTTAAAAGCATAATTATTTAATTGTAATTTTATTATTCCGCCTCCTCACTGCTATATTCTAATTCATCCATTTTTTTCTTTTTGGTAGGCTCGAAATCACTACTATCATCGGATTCAAATCCAGTAGCAGCTCTTCTTCTCGTCTTATTAAATAGTCTGTAACTAATTTTTGTGTTTTTTTTTAAGCCTTTGTAAATTTCACACAGACTTTTAAAGTCTCGCTGAAATTTAACAGCACGTTAAATAACAGGAACAGTGGCAAAAACTTTATTTTCTAAGTTGTTGGCCAATTGTAAAATTTCAGAAATATCTTTAGACATAAATTTATTTGGTTTATAAGTAATGTCATTATCATTCGGACCGCGTAAAAGTGAAACCGTATAAAATGGATACCGCGTAAATCGAGGGGTGATTGTACATTGAATTTATTAATAATAAATTAGTTGTTCATAGTGTAGTTTATCTTCCATGTTTATATTTCACCTTGATCATTTGTAACTTTACTGTGCAGTTTTTCATTCAATTTTACTAGAAAAAATATTCAGTATTTATGCAATTTATATGCAAAATTATGTTATTATTGTCAGACGAACATAAAAAGTCATATCGTGTAAGTTCACTCGTCACATGCTTTTCCGAGCCGTTCCATAAAGAAATTGGCTGTCGTCTAGAAGAAGATGGATGACATATTTGCATACAATATTTACATCAGTACCGAAAAGAGCATTTGAAAATTTCAATATTAAACACGTGGGTTTCAAGGATTTTTTTGATAGCGTTGTCAGGTCCATATTAAGATATCAATTTTAAAAAAATACTGCACGCTTTTTTTATAATATAATTATTAAATGAAATATTAAATACGTCATTTCACGATTACATTTTTGTAGTTTTCATATTCATTTTTGCGGATAAACAGCATTAGAGCTGCAATCACGGCGTTGGAGGATGGCCAAACGGCAATAAAGAGTTTTCGCGCCGGAAAACCCAAACAAAAAGTGTGGAAAACAGATTTTCATAAAACGGGGGAAAACTCCTACGTAATAACCTGCAGAAGCGAACGAAATAATCCGGTGGCGAAGAAAACGGGACTATGTATCCGATACTGGCGCAGAACCAATTATATACAGAGTGTCCCAAACCATTATATGCACTGAGGGCATCTGCTGTAAGATGTACCGTTTTATTAATATATACTATTCATTAAATTATTTATTATATTTATTATACATGAATTTATCGACAATTGTTTTTTGGTGGGCTTACTCAGTATCTTGAGGCCTGATTCTAATTACATTTCAGAAGCCTCTAGTAGCATATAATTTAGGGAGGGTGAGGGTTGTCGGTTGGCTAAGAACGAGGACGAATTATAAAAAAATAATGTTAGTAATAGGTTAAAAAATGAGCATTTATTTTTTTTTCTATAGAATGATATATAACCCAGTCTTTCGTCTTTCATAGTCGATCTATGTTTATATTTTATAAATGTTTAACGCAAGTTTAGAGAACACTCTTTCAGCTTCACAGCTTGATATCACATTGCCTACGGGGGACGTGGATTCCACGTCAAAAGCGTATTTGTGTATGTCCGGGCGCGCATAACACACGCTAGCCGACAAAATCAATTACGCCCTGTTCCTGTTTGGTATTCCTGGGCTTTCGGATTTAATTTTTTTTACATTAACTATCCAGTAAATGTTAAAGTTTTCGGCTCAATATCTTAATTAATAAAAGAGTTATGATTTTTTTGTAAAAAATGACGTTTCAACCAAATTTCGGCGAATGCGCCCCGCCCCAGCGCAAGTTTGACCGTGATTCGCCCTGTAGGCAATGGGTTCATAAATAGATTTTTAGAAATGTACTCTCAAACCAGCATAAGAGAAAACGCATAAAAAATCTTCCAAAACTTTACAAAAAAATATTAATAAATAGGGAATGCAAAAATAACCTTTTAATAAAGATTTTCCAGTCTATCCTCATTTAGTCAAATCTATGAGTTACTCTCATTATATTTTATTTTTTATACAAATTCATTGGGAAAATGAATTAGAAGCATCTATAGGGTTTGATCTGATATCCGAATAAAAAAATACATTTTTAATAATTAATTTTAAAACTTGTTTCAAGTTGTTCGCTAAGAAATATTTTAGACCAATACGTCTGACCCACGGAGTGGAAAAGGTTAAACAATTTAATAATACATTTACTACAGAAACACGAAATTTATCTTGTTCTACAAGTAAAGCTGAAAGCTCATAAAAAAGTAAACAAAACCAACATCTATAAAATAATGAGTAAGGTCATGGGGCATCCCTATAAATCCGCTACTGAGATTATACTACGGCACCGAGCCGTGCCGATGGGGTCTATTGGGGACCCCAGTGTTTGATGTTTCTCGAATAACTCTTTTAATTTTAATTTAATTCGATTGTATACGATCTGCAATTGCTAAAAAAAATTAAAAACAGCATAATTCGCTTCTGCTGCTGGCACGGGCGCGATGTTTTTTCTCGCTCGCATTCGGTACAATGTACAGAGTGCCAGTGAAACCGTGCGATTGAGGCGAGCATGAGGCGAGTGCAAATTTATTTGTAAAAAGGTGCATTTGATTTGAAAAAGGATGCATTTGATTTGAAAAAAGGTGTATTTGACGTGAAAAACTGTAACAAATCAATATTTATGTAAAAAACAAAAATAAACAAAAATTAAATTAAAAAGAGAAAGCAGCATGCAAGTTCTTTATATATTTATAGAAAATATAGAAAGGAATTAAAAATAGATTCATAAAATATATTTTTTTTAACAAAAAATGAGAACCTTTCAGCTGTCCTCGAAAATATGCCGTTTATATCGTTTCTAATTGCAAAGTTTTGCGAGTAGGTAATGCGAAAGGTTATTGCCACTGCAGTGCTCGCGTAATTTATATGATTCCGCCAAAATAATTTCGGGGTTCCCCGGAAGGCTGTTGGCCACCCCTGGTCATGGTTGACAGGGCTTGTAAAGGCACAATGTTTACTGTGGACAAGGGACCGCTGCGTAACTTATTATGAGGAGGAATGTTTTGGCCCATGGTTTACAGCTCTAGGTTACACCGGTTAACTCTCACTGGAATGCGATACACCAACTTTAATCTTAGAATTACATAACTTTAAATTCTCTACATTCGCCTTGTTAATCTAAATCAAGTAAATTAACATCTCCTTTAATGAGTTGTCAATATCATTTTTATTAAAATAAATAAAACATAATTTCCGATATAATCGAAACCTACGATTGATTATCCTAAGATATTTAACAACAGAGGTATATTGCGGTTTAAAAGAAACTGAGCAAGATTGTTTGAAAAATGATTACAGTTGTTTAATGTTATGTGGTATTTCGATGACCTAAAAACATGGAAATCAATTTAATATATATTTAAAATATTTTTATATTCAATTATTATTAAAAAAATACTTGAACGAAGTGGCTCTCAATATTCGAACGTGCTTTTCGAATGTATCTTGGTTTTTATCAGTGTGTCCAATACGATGAATTTTAGTTGGTTCACCATTCGATCCCTAGAGATTTATAAATATTATTACTAAGCCATTTGTTTAAATATAATTTAATTTACTGACGGGTTCGATCACCACAACTCCTGTATCTCCATAAGAATATTCAAGATCGTATACAACAATTGATGTGTGCCATATGCCATACTGTCCTATTCCTGCAAAATATTATTAGATGAATAAAACATTAATATATCCAATTTAATTCTAATATTACATACTTTCGTCCTCCAATCCAAATACTTTTCCTATCAATGTCGCGGGAAAATTTATTGGTGTGGTCACAATGCGAACTACTGCTGGCGACATGTTATATTTATACACTCTCACTATTTCAGACATTTTTTAATTCATTTATTCTAGTTTTAACATTATATCAGAATAAATATAATACAAGACGCAGTATCGCGCTCCAATCTTCCAGTAATACTAACATGTTGATATATTTTTAGCTCAAATATCAAAACCAATGCTTTGCGTTGATTGGTCATGACGACGTACAGTCATTCCAAATGTATGTATGTATAAAAATATCTTTTATTTTGCTGTATATTTATGATAGTATAATACTTAGGTTGAAAAAGATACTACTTTATGTTTCATTGCATATTTTGAGCGTTCAAATATTTGCCACGATTTTTTTTCGAGTTCCAAATACAGGCGGACCTCGACTTTTGCACATGATTGGTTCCTAAAAATGTGTGCAAAAGTTAAAGGTTCGAAAGTAGAGGTATGTAAAAAAAAAACACTAAAAATTGTACTTATCACTCAAGCACCCGCTGTTTTCAGGCGAAACTTACACCTAAGCCCGAATATTTTTATCGACCTTACGATTTTGCGCGGCTCTGTAAAAAATGCTTAATAACTTTTTCCTATTGGAGATAATTTGGTAAAAAAGAGAAGTATTATACGTATACTTATATTAGATTATTAGAATATTTAGATAAGAAATACAATTTTCGAGCTGTGAAAATGATGATTTATTGTATTTTAGACGATAAAAAACAAATAGATATCTTTATGTAGTATATAGGTAATTTTAGCTTTGTAATAAAGAATGTGACGGGTTGTACCACATAAATATTCCAAAAAAGTTATTTTGAATGGATAAACAAAAATCTAAATTCTTTACAGTCGATGTGTAAGTACTAGAATGTTTTCGATCCAAATAATCTATTATTTCAAGGACAGTTTTTAACCATAACTCAATACATATGACATATATTTTACAAAGGGCATGCAGAGCAATGAATGAAACTGTGTCGAGTTGTAAAACTTTAAAAGAAAGCCTTTTGTAGCGCATTATATAACATGTTTCGTGTGAACCCGCGTTAGTGCAGGACCGGGTGTTTACCGTTTACGAAAATTTCCGCACTAACGCGGGACCGGGTCTCTGAGTGTTAACTACGGGCATATACTAATATGTACTAACTGAGTACATACTAAATAAAAAATTATATTCTCTTAATAAACTTGTCAAGGTTAGTTGTATTTACTACTTTTTTTTTTCTTTTCTTCATAGAGAGTTCTTTAACATGCAGTACTATTATGGGATCGCCGCACTTGAGATGTAAGTGTCTCCATTGGGATCACATCTTCCATAATATTCAAAAAATGTCTCGAGATGCGGTAAAAGCTTCGTTCATGTTTTTTATTGTTAAGGTCTTGATGATTTCTTCTGGTTTTTCTTCCTCATTTTTAATTTGTATACTATTTTCGTTCTCTTGTCGGTCAATTAAAAATTCATTAGTCAAGGGTTCGGAATGAGATTCAATCATCTCATTAACATCTTTACTGTTACTTGCATGAAACACTGTGTTAGAATCTTCGTTTAGTCTAGCTTTCCAATCTTTATGCAAATTAAGAGCCTTAGTTTGAATCATTGAAGTACTCAGAGGGATGTTTTCTTGATTTTAATTACTTACCCAATAACACAAAGATTTCTCCATTTCATCTATCACTATGCCGTGCTTTTTGGAAACAATTTTTGAAAAATAAAACGATTTTTCAAAAATGTGCGAAATAGCGAATGGTGCGAAAGTCAAATGTGCGAGAGCTGAGGTCCGCCTGTATAACATTTCTCTCTGGATAACATTGTTTACATCCTTTTTGGTTTCTCCATTTTATTTTTGTCGTTTATTTTTATACTTTTATTATATATTGCTAATTTAAGCTTTTCTTCAAATGTTAATATGAAAATAGACCCCAAACATTTCGTGCCAAGATATTGATAAATTCTTCGACAATACCTTGATATTTGTTTTAAAAATATATCTATCAAATACATCTTTAAACAATATTAAATCGAGCGAGTATTTATTTATCAAAATTAACGATGTATTTTTATAATTGAAAAAAAAACACGTTCCTTAGATAAGTTTGATTATAAATTATCACACACTATCGCATTTATTCGACGATCTGAAAATAAACCAAGGTCTTCATATAGTCAGGTCTCGTCAAGCACATTTTAAAATATATTTTGTGATAATTTATTTCGTTTATTTATTATTTCATTATTTTACAATATTTAGATCAGGGGTGAGCAACCCACGGCACGCGGGCCGCATGCATCCCCACACTTTCTCGTGCGGCCCTTCAAAGATTTTACATTTCGACTGAAATCGTGTCGTCTATATCTGCAAATATATACCAAATAATGGCAAGAAGCAGTGCCGAATTTGTCATTAACCTAGCCATGCCGATGGGGTATATTTGGGACTCCTTGTATTTGATTTTTCTCGAATAATTTATTTAATATGAACCCTACGAATTACAAACTATTTCTATTTGTTTAAAAAAGAGTAAAAAATAAATATTATAAATAATCATTGACTTTATTGTCCGCAATTGCGAAAAAAATAAAACAAAAATATACGTTTCTGTAGCCACGAGCGCGATGTTTTATTTCGCTCGCATCCGTATCGATGTGCCAAATGCGAGTGAAAAGTATACTAGTGACACGTGTCACGAAAATTTGGCGGTCGGTCTACCGACATCGTGTCTTCTGTCAGTGGTGAGGACATCGTCGAGTGTGTGTCATTTACGCGTCATATTGATTAGTAGAAAAATCCAAAACATCGACCAAATTATGAAACATATCATCTTAAAAAAGTCAAGATATTGATGAAGAATTTATGCTTGGGGCAATAATAGATCCCTTCGGACGACGCGGTTGGTTTCGAGTCACCGTGACGGATCAGTTAAAAGAGCAGAATCAGTCAAATATTTTATTAATAAAAAATATATATATACATATAAACATTAATGTTTGAGAAGAACGTAAAATAAGCCTTAAAACCTCTCATTTCAATAAAGATCGAACTGCACAGTATTTATTCAAATTAGTCAAAAGTAGAGCATAGGTCAGGAATGGCGAATGTGTACCCCGCGGGTCACAAAGTGACCCTCGTGTGAAATTTTCGAACCCGTTTGAATTTTTAATTAGGATTGTAAAAAGCCTTCATCTAATAAAAAATAAAATAATTTTCAATCTGCTACTAATATCACTAGATGCCGCCACATCTTTAAAGAGTTAAAGTGTGATTAGGTTTATAAAAGCGATAATTTTGCTTGTAAATTTGAATATTAATAAAACTTGTAAGCCTATATAATACATCTATGTGACCCGCCATATTGATTTAATAAAGAAAAATATCAAATTTGACCAACTTGGGAAAAAGGTTCGCCATCCCTGGTATAGGTTATAAAAAGTATAGTATAGGTTGTAAAAGTATAGTATAGGTTGTAAAAGTATCGTATAGGTTGTAAGCGTATAGTATAGGTTGTAAAAGTATAGTATAGGTTGTAAAAAGTATAGTATAGGTTGTAAAAAGTATAGTATAGGTTGCAAAAAGTATAGTATGGGTTGTAAAAAGTATAGTATAGGTTGCAAAAAGTATAGTATAGGTTGTAAAAGTATCGTATAGGTTGTAAAAAGTATAGTATGGGTTGTAAAAGTATAGTATCGAGTTCAAGATCAAATCTCCGGTACGAGACGATTATAAAGATCCCAGAGACGTATCTCTGGTACGAGATGATGATGAAGATCCCGGAGACGTATCTTCGGTACGAGATGATGATGATCCCGGAGAAATATCTCCGGTACGAGAGAAATCATGGAGATGTGACTGCCATGACGGCGCGAGCCAATCTCATTGCAATGGCTCCAAAACGGGATATATTCATACCCGGTCCTAAGAGCCACGTTACGATGACGTCACCGACTTTTAGCGGGAACCGTTTCCCGCGTAAAATGTGTTCTGTGGCACACTTTCCGTAAGAAGGATAGGGGCGCACTCGAGAATATCGAGAGCCCAGAAATGACACGGACGGACTATGCCGGTTTATAACATTATCATTAGTTTTTAACGTGCGGGCCCGCACAACATTTTTAAATTTGTAGCTGGCCCGTTGTAAAAAAAGGTTGCTCGTCCCTGATTTAGATGATTCAAGTGCCTTACGTTTTTAATATAAAAATGCTGAAACAAGTACATAATGTATCCGATTGACTATTTTAAACGTGCATTATTAATAATATAATAAATAAAGATTAATTTTCTATTGTATTCTTTTATTTAAACAAACTTTTAATGTATATAGATATTTTTTTAATAAAATCCCATTTCTGTATCATTTACATTGACTGTACATTAAGCTGACCAATTAGAGCACATTTCTCATGACTAATATTGAGATGACTGTTGTTACTCCAGACCGACGGTTACACGCAATCAGAAGTCCGACACACTTCTTTACACAGCTATAGTTGTATACAGTAATACCTACCCGATAACGCGAATGTTGAGACCGCGTTATTGGAACAACGCGTTATCGGAATAATGAAGCACATACATAATTTATGGTTACGGGTATTTTGTAAAAAAAATACAAATCTGCCATAACTAAGAACTATATAAAAAAAAATGACGATTCTTAGATAAATGAAATATTCGGTTGCCGTGTATGCGATCGTCGACATGCACATATGAATCCGTGGCTCATTCTCTACATGAGGCGTGAATGGTGAGAAATGTGCCGAGCACTCGCACACATGCGGACATAGATATGTGCGAGCGAGATCAACACACAGGCGCAACAGCATAGAGTTTACGGTCGAGCTATGCATGAATAGAATTCGCTCGCGTTATTAGAGAACTGCCGCGATTTATTTTGAAATTCGCGCTATCGGAACACGCGCTATTGGGGGTATTACTGTACCTTGAATATTCATATGGAGAAAAGTTATTGTACCTGGATGGATTTGTAAAAATAATTTTATGATTTATTTACCATATTATATTTAAATGTCATCATCATCATCATTTGCCAGCCACAAGGCTCTCACTCGCTGAGGGCATGGGTCTCACACGTGACGTGAGGGCTCCACTTTCGTGTCCATACCGCGGGGACCCGAGCCGTCTTGGTATGCGGTTTTCTGTAAAGAGTTTCCCTCTTCTTGGCCATTGCTGGCATTGGACGTACATCTTCTACCATGTTGGTATCGAATTTAACCCTCTCGACTGCGTATATTCTACTATATTATATTACTAGTCATTAGATAAACGATAGCCTGGAGAAGCTCGTTGTGCTTGGAAAGGTATAAGGTCGCATAGAAAGATGCATTAATTTTATAAAAAGGTTAAATTGATCTGAAATTAAATATTAATATAAGATCTTGATGAAGATATTTTTTGGAAGGAGAGTTTCTGATTATCCTACAACATTAAATAGCAGAGGAATATCGCGATTGAAACGATATTGGCACAACTTGTTAGAGAAATTATTACAGTTATTGGCTTCTTTATGGTAATCCGTTGATCTGAAAAGATAACAAAAATTTAATACCATAAAAAATATATTATAATAAAATGTAACCATACTTATAATGAAGAAGTTCTCAAATTATCTTTCAAACAAATCTTGGGATACATCTGTGTATCTTTTTTTTGGGCTTACAATCCATACCCTATCAACAAAAAATACTATTTAATAAATAGTGAATAAATCATACATTTATTTAAATAAACACATAGAGGTTCAGTTATTGAAACCCCGTTTTCTCTAGTATTCAAGAACCTATTTTTATAAAATGTTGATTTGAACAATAAAATATATGTTACAAATAATTAAAATATTAAATTTACTTGTAGGATATAAATATAATCAGCCATGAAATAACACCAAGAAATGGAACGTTTGAGCGAGTAAATTTATAATGTCATAGAACTATATTGATATCATAATAATTAATTTATAAGTATTATTTAGAGCTAAATTAAACCGAAATCGAGACCCTAAATTAAATATTTTAAGAGAATCAGATCTTCTAGATTTTTACCAATTAAATGAATCTATTTATTGTTACTGTATATTTCCGGAAAAATATTTAAAAAGCTTAGATTACAGATAACCGCTTACATTTGCAAAGATGATTAAAACACACTTAGGTCAAGCTTTGATTAGCCAATATTTTATATGATATTACATATAATATGCAGTTAGGTTTTTGCGAAAATAAGGGGTCAATGGGTATAATAAAATTAAGGACCATTGTTTTAGATAAAACATTTTTATCGTACAAAATAAATGCTTTTACATTTAAATTAAAATAAAATGCATTTTAACATCCGTTAAATACAGTTAGAAACATTAAATTAAATATAATTCGTTACTCTGAACATTATTTAATCAAGGACGCATTGTTTATCGGATGTATATATTCAAAAAAATATATTTTAGTCTTAAATTGATTTTTAGATATCAAATCCCTGTTTATCCTACTACATTTGCCAATATTGGTATATCGCGATTCAGAAGGAACTGACAAAGGTTATTTGAAAAATGATTGCAGTTATTTGTTATCATGTTGTAGTTTGTCGATCTGAAACATTACAATTATTTTAATTATTACAAAACATATGTGTAATAATTCAAACTTATATAAAAAAAGGAATACTTGAATAATTCTCTTCTTAAATGTCGATGGTAACTAATTAAGGCGTCTTCACTTTGGTCTGTTTCGCCAAGATCATCTATTTTGGTCGGTTTACCACCTACACCCTATCAATTTAAATAAACAAATATATTTTGTTTAAATAAATAAATAATAATTTAATTAACGCCTTACGGGTTCACTGGTTCCACACCCCTTTTCTCCATATGAATATTCAATACCATATACAACTATTGATGTGTGCCATGCACCATAGCATCCCAGTTCTGTAAAATGTAAGTTTGATTAATAAAATATACATTTAGAATAAAATTATGAAGAGTAAGAACTTGTCATTACTATTAGGATTTATTCCCGTACTTGATCCCACAAGTCCTGTAGAGAAATTGAATCCACTTGATGCAGCCCTGACATATTTATTCCCCATGTTGTATTTATATAATTGAACAAGGCTATTCATTTTTATAATATAATTTTGAATAATATATAATGGGTTCGAAAGGATATTTATCACAATGCAGTATCACGTTCGAGGCACTAACATCGAATGAAGCTTGGATTTTTTAGGTTAGTTATTCACTGTATTTACAGTTGAAGGTACAGTCAATCCAATTGATCTATATTAATAATATTTTTTAATAATTTCTAATTATATTTGTTAATAAATTTTTGAACCAGATATGAAATAACGCCAATAACGATTATGAAAATTATGTAAAGAAACGTGTAAATTTAATATTATGTATAATAATATCATAATATTAAATTTATTAGTATTTTTTTTTTCAGAGCCAAATCAAACCGAAAGGATTGGGACGATCATTTACTAGGATTATGGGTTTGTGGTCTGAGGATATGTACGTATTGATCTTTATTTTTTTCTATAATATTTTTCAATATACCTGATAGATGTCTCTGATTTAAAATTAAATTAATTGATTATTTTCTATTTAATATTAAGGCAAAAAATAATTAAATATTAAAAACTAATAAAAAAATTGTAACTAATAATAAAATATATTATTCTTAGAAGCTAGATGTTATTGAACCTAAATATTAGATTGTCTGATCGAAAAAGATGTATTTCCAAGGATATTTTTGATCAACGTCTAGATTCTATTCTTCGATCCTCTAACCCAGCCGTGCTGATGAGGTCAATTTTGGACCCCAAGTTTCTCTCGAATAGCTCTAACTTTTAATATAAATCCTACATGTCTCAAACTTTGTGCATTTGTCTTAAAAAGTCTAAAGAATAAATATTATGAATAAACATTGTCTTTTAATATCTACAATTATCAACAATATTCGTTTCTGTTGCCACGGACGCGATGTGTTTTCTCGCTCGCATCCGGTACGATTTGCCGAGTATGATAAGTTCCTTTTAAAACGTATAAGCGGGGTTTCACTGCTTAACGTTTTTGTAGGGACCGATAAAAAAAACCCAATTTGAGGGAAAACGTATATATTTAGAATGAACAGTGATGAGGCAGTTGCTTTAACAGGAAGAAAAAAAAGGATTTAGAGCTAAGGTGATTTAGAATAATTTCAATATTATGCAACGAATTGGGCAGTAACCATACAAATCTCTTATATCACACCGAAGTTTTATTGGTTATCTCGCGGTAAAGTCCTACATAGAGTTGTTGAATCGAAGGATGAATTGCTCATTTTTCTTTTGGACAATGATAAAAGTTTAAAGTTCTATCTCCTATTCATTGGTAGATATTTTTAAAAAAGTGAACATGTTGAATTCATCACTTCAAGGCATAGGTGACTACTGACCAATAGTTAAAAAAGTAACTGCATTTAGAAACAAAATTGTGATGTGGATTGAGAAATTAGAAAAAGGATCCTTAGAAATGTTTCCATCATTACGTGGTTTTGTTTAAAAAAATGAAGTAAATGCAGAACCAATTAAATGACATAAAAAATTTGGAGCTAGAATTTAGTAATCGATTTACAGATCTTCCTGATATAAAGAAAGAGTTTAAATGGGTCATAAATCCGTTTGCTGAAGATGTAAAAATATATCATCATCCGATTACAGCTCAAGAACAGCTATTCATAATCGATAGATGGGTTTGAAAATCAAGTATCCATATTTAGAAAGTCAAAGTAAGTATCCATATCCACAGTCTCGAATGCAATCTTACCATTTGGTTCCACGTACCTGTGTGAAGTAGCATTTACTGCAATGACAATAATTAAAACCAAATAGAGAAATAAATTAGAATTAGAGCCAGGTCTTCGAATTGCATTTACAGAGGGAATCGAGCTAGATTTATCTCAAATTCCACCCAACAATTGGATTTATCATATCGTAAATACAGTCAACCCTTCTATAGCGTTAAGATAAGGACCACGCTATAGAAAAAACGATATAGAAAGTTGGGCACTCATATAAAATTTAGGGTAAGGTTTTTTTAATTGTATTTTGAAATTTGAAGCAAATCAAACATTTGACACATTTTTTATTTTCAATGACATTGCACATGTTTAGTGGGATGGATAACAATAGCTCGTGCCTATAGGCGCGAGGGGGTATTGACCTAGCATATTTCTTCCAGTTTTTTCATTTGCAAACATTCGTGCTAGGGAAGTTCAAAGGGATAGTTTTTTTAATTATTTTTTTTAAATGCTTTAGCATATGATGAATAAATAATAAAAACGTAAATATAAATTATATATAATAAATATATATTAAAAACAAGCATTATTTGAATAAAGAAAAAATATGGTGAACATTTTAAATTGGGTAATTATGAATTCAATTATCATCTTATTAGGTTTCATCGAGACTTTTTTAATACCAGTTGCTCAATTTCTTCATCACTTTGATTAATAATAATAACTGTTAATATTAATAATATAAATAATAACTGGAATATTTTCTATATTGTCGACAATAACTTCTGTCTGACTTTATTTTTGAATTTTATAATATGGAGCTTGACATATTTTTAAAAGTTTCTTTAATTCAGCTAATGGCTCTGTTGAACAAAATTGTAATCCTTTATTTAATCATTCTAAACTTAATTTCCAAGCTTTCTTCGCATTAATATTATTTTTTTCTCCGCACGTTCTAAAATTTGTGCTTTTTGTGCTAGCATAATGCGTTTCCTTTTTAATTTGTTCTTAGCCATGTGACTTCATTAGACAACATGGCTAAGCAATTAAAAAAAAACATAAATAATTTTCTCTCACAGTTTAGAAAGATAAAAAAAATCAATAGAATTACAAAACCATAAAGTATTAAATTACAAATCAAAGAAATGGAATCTTAGAGGAATAATTATTTCAGAGGCCTTATTTATGTTATTAGTTATGTGTATTTTTATAAAAAAATAGAATGATTAAAACTCCCTTAACACATATACACCTAATGCCTTGAAAATCGTATGCATCGATTTACTTGATCATAATTTGTTCCACGACTATACAAGTAGAACAATATTTTCCTAGTGTATTGTGATGAATATCCCTGGAACGATGTTTTTAGACGGTGATTAACCAAAAAAAGAACAGAACACGCCTAGCGAGGTAAAGGAGCAAACAGCTACTGACAAATATTTTCTAAGTGCACTTACATATTTAAAATGCATAATAATATATTTACGAAAATTCTAATTTGATCTTGAAAATATTGCGTTTTGTAAAATGAACGCTATAAAAAGGACCGCTATAGGGCTGGCTGTATATACTTCAACAAATTCAGTCAATGCTCTGATTGGTCAGTTTAAGGTTCAGTCAATTTAAATGATTTATGTAAAGCATTTTATCTTAAAATATGACTTAAATATTTCTTAAAAATATTATATTTATACATCACCATTTAAATTTGTATTTTTTTTAAAATGTGCAAGTTTAAAGAGTTATGTCACTTAGGGTTCATAGTTAGGTTTGTGCGAAAATAAGGGGTCAATGGGTATAAGAAAATTTGGGACCACTGTTTTAGATAAAATATTTTTATCGTACAAAACTAATGCTTTTACAATTAAATTAAAATAAAATGCATTTTAAGATCCACTAAATACAGTTAGAAACATAACATTAAATATAATTCGTTACTCTAAACATTTTTTAATAAAGGACGCATTGTTTATCGGATGTATATATTCAAAAAAATATATTTTAGTCTTAAATTGATTTTTAGATATCAAATCCCTGTTTATCCTACTACATTTGCCAATATTGGTATATCGCGATTCAGAAGGAACTGACAAAGGTTATTTGAAAAATGATTGCAGTTATTTGTTATCATGTTGTAGTTTGTCGATCTGAAACATTACAATTATTTTAATTGTTACAAAACATTTATCTAATAATTTAAACTAATATAAAAAAGGAATACCTGAATAAATTTGCTCTTAAATGTCGATAGTAACTAATTAAGGCATCTTCACTTTCGCCTGTTTCGCCAAGATCATCTATTTTGGTTGGTTTATCACCAGCACCCTATCAATTTTAATAAATAAATATATTTTGGTTAAAAAAATAAATAATAATTTCATTTACGGCTTACAGGTTCACTGGTTGAACACCCCATTTCTCCATATGAATATTCGATACCGTATACAACTATTGATGTGTGCCATAGGCCATAACAACCCAGTTCTGTAAAATGTATGTTTGATTAATAAAATAAAAATTAAGAACATTGAATTACTATTAATATTTATTCCCGTACTTTCTCCTGAAAATCCTGTAAAAAGTTTTAAACTACTCGATGCAATCCTGATATATATATTTGTCATGTCGTATTTATATAATTGAACAAGGTTACTCATTTTAACATAATGTTGAGTTTGTGGGGATATTTATCACAAAGCAGTATCACGCACGAGGCACTGACATCGAATGATGCTTGGATTTTTTCGATTAGGTTGTCACTGTATATATCAGGGGTAAGCAACCTTTTTTTTACAACGGGCCAGCGACAAATTTTCAAACAGCGACAAATAATATAAACACTGAATGAAGAACTCAAATTATCTCTGTATTAATAAAATAATCACAGTATAAGTAAAATACAGAAATAAAACACTCATTAACCTAACCGTGCCGTATTTATAACTTAAAGTTTTTTATTTTTCTCGAATAACTCTTTTAATATAAATTCAACATGTCACAAACTTTGTTTGTTTGTCTAAAAAGTCTAAAGTATAAATAATCATTGACTTTTATTGTCCGAAATAGCATCGGGTGAAATGCTTCGGGTGGAATGCGCTATGTTTTTTCTCGCTTGCATCCGGTACGATGTCAAACCGTGAAACAGTAAAACCATGCGATTGCCACGTGCTGCGTAAAATCTGAGACCCATGCGGCCCGCTTGCCGCGGGTTGATTACCCCTGGTAAACACAATTTAATGTACAGTCAATTCAAATGATCAATATCAATAATATTTTACATAATAGAAATCTTTAATTATATTTGATAATAAATTGTTGAACCCGACATGAAAGTTACCAATAACGATTATGAACATTATGTAAAAAAAAGATCGAAAAGGAACGTTTGAAAATGTAAATTTATCATGAATGTCTTGTAACTATATTGATATCATAATAATTAATTTATTAGTATTATTTTTTTTCAGAGCCAAATCAAACCGAAACCATGACCCTAAATAAAACTGAGATTTTTTTAAGAAAATATCATATTTTCTAGAATTTTACCAATTAAAATATCCATTTGTTGTTAGTGTACATTTCCGGGAAACTATTTAATAAGCATTGATAATAAATAATCGCATACATTTGCATACATTGATAAACCAATATATTATTAGACATTACTATTGTATTATTCTCATAAAATCATATTTTTAAATGCCGTGTTTTATTTTTACTTATAATTTATGCAACCGTTGAAGATCCACTGTTTTTTTTAAATAAATATTGTATTGTTTATTGAGTTTGGAATTAAAAAGGCAATTTAATTAATTTAAATAGATTTTTTTAGGTTTATAATAATCATTTTGTGTAGATTGTATTAATTATAGATCTATTTAAAAAACAAGATTTTTAATCATTGCCTTTTTTCTTTTCATCTGTACTTGATGACTGATATTCTATACATTGTTTTTCTTGTGATTGAATGTATGCAATGTCTTTTATTTATTTCTCTAATATTTTTTGATAAATCTGAGAGATGTCATTGATTTATTATTAAATTAATCGATTATTTTCCACTTAATATTAACGCAAAAAAATATTAAATAATAATATATTTGTTTTTAATTAATCATAAAAAAGATATTTGTAATTTATTTATATGCAATCTTGTGTTATTAAGTTTGGGATATTATCCTTAGAAGCTAGATGTTATTAACTTTAAATATTAGATTGTTTGGTCGAAAAAGGCGTATTTTGATAAACATGGAAACTGTGACTTGCATGTGATAAAAATGCAAACACAATTTATAGTAAACATATTGACACAATAATTGAAGCAAAACATTTATAGACAGCTTTTAGGTTAAACGCGTGACGCGTGCAGCCCCTGAGACTCTCTGCTTGGTGATCTCTGGCAGAGACGACACCCGTGATGGTCTAGTGACAAGTTGTACTCATGCAGAGGATTATATATTTAATAATTCCATCAGTGTCGGGGATCTGCAGCCATAACGTCGCCGATTGTAGTAGTCAGCTTGTCTGTCAATTAGTTGATCGATGTGGGTAAGCCGAGAGGATATATAGAGTCGCCATCCGTGTGTAGCGCAACAAGATGGCGACCACATCTTACGACGGAGCGGAATGGGACGTCTGAACGTTTCGACCGCTGGGGGCAGAGAGAGAGGGACTGACGGGATGCCTTGGTAGTGGCGCTGATGATTATTTTGTTGGAGAGGATGATGCCAGTTGAACTTGCTATGGGCGCTATATGTCACTCATTGTTATGGGATATATTCAAATTAAAGTGTGGGAAATTATCTCGCACTCTGTGGAATGTCCACCACAGATAGATAAACGTTAATTTCACATTTGATACACCAATAACATTAATTTTTAAAACGAAACGGTTGAAATTTGGGTAAAGTTTACTTCTACAATTGAAATGTATTAACCTAACGATCTCTGCGATTTTAATTGAATCTTATTTGAACTTATATCGTCTCTTTTTTCTTTAATCCGAGATTTTAATCCTCGATATACGGTTTTAAATAGTTTCAAACAGCGCTAAATTTGCCTGTAGATTTCGTAATATAATTTTAAGATAATAGTTTGGGAAATGTAGATGGTATATGGGAAGGTCTGATGAAAGGAGATTCGTTTTTATTTTTCCTTCATATTTTTAGAGGAGTTTATAGATTTTTTAAAAGTAGTCGAGATGGTATTGAAAGAGGTTTCAAATTGATTCATTTAAATCATTTAAGGGGAAGGAATAACATTTGTAGAGTCACATAAAGGTAGGATATTAAAGTAAACCTTTTCGGATAAACTAAGGGGCATCTTTAATTTCCGTGAGACCTAATTATGGAAGACATACAGTATTTAGGAAAGTATATGAAGTGTAATAATAAACACATTTAGGTACGTGTAGATAATATTGTAATAAAAGGTGTATATTATACACCTCTTTTAAATACCGCGTATAGGGTTTTCTTCAATATACTGTACTAAAGAGTATCGAAATACATATAAAAAAAGAAGGGAATATCAGTGTGGATTTCATCCTAGAGGATCAACGATTTTTTTACGAGAGACTTTAGAAAAACTGCGAAAATTCAACATTGATACTCACCATATGTTCTTCCATTTCAAATCCGCATATGTCAAAGTTTACAGGCCTAAGCTTTACGAGATGAGGAATCTCCACATCTGTCAAATGCTGATAAAAATGGTTAGGCTTGCAATGTCAGAGGTCAGATGCAAAGTGCGTGTTCATCGGAGTTCTCGGAAGAATTTCAGACACTCCGCGGCTTAAGACAGGGTGACAACCTAGCTTATTTAATATTCAACATGGCACTCGAAGGGGTGATAAGAGACTGGGGCTTGGAAACATCTGGCACCATTCTTAATAAATCGTTGCAACTTCTTGCCTATGCAGGCGATGTATGCATTGTAGCTGGATCTTGAGCGGCTCTCAAGGATGCATGTTAGCGTATAATGAGCGCATTAATGGACATGGGACTGAGATGAGATCAAAACAATATATATGCCCATACACCAAGGATGAATCCTCGAACTATTAAGAGTTGATGAGTCCAGGAAATCACATATCTCAGCTCACTTATTATAAAAATAATAATAAAACCAATTGGGAAGTCTGAAAAAAACCATGCCGGCTAACCGATGCTATTTTAGACTTCAACATCTACGGTCGAGATTCCTCACAAAGAAGACCAAAATCAAGCTCTACATGATTCTCAAGCGCTTGTTAAAGTACGGGTCTAAATGTTGGGCACAAAGCAAGATGAGTGACAACTGGATATCCCGGAGAGGAGAATTTTAAGACGGATATTTGAATCCATATACGACGGGAAATGGCATATCCGAAGCAATGAGAAGCTGTACCGACTATACAAGGATATACCGGTCACAACTGTCGTTAGGGTCAAGGACAGACTCCGGTGGGCTGGTCAAGTGTCAAGGATGCGGACAGTCAGCTACCAAAAAGGCTTATCGTCAATAAGCCTTCCTCTCTTCGGTGCATCCTTTTATCGAGGCAGCGTCCGCCTCTCCTTAATTTCACTCGCACTTTTCTCGCTTCTTCAACGGCATCATTCTAGATTATTGCTAGCGTTCTTCCGCTCAACCTTGAAATCTAGCTGAGGGCCGTCAGTTTTTGCTTGAAAAAAAAACAATCCTGTTGTCGTCAGCGCCAGTACAATTTTGCCAATCGAGGGCGAATCTTTGTCAATTTTAAAATCACGCGTCCGCGAATCGGCTCTTGATCAGTGACAGGAGAGGTGGGATTCCTCCCCCAAGGGGCGGACTACCTATCTCTTCTTTCGCGATATCAGAGCCAGGCTGAGTAGCTGGTTCTATTCAGACTTCTGGGTCAGTCTATTCCTGACTGGCCACGGTAATTCCAAGTCTAAACTTAAAGAGTTTAACCTTGTAGCATCTCCAGGTTGCTAGTGTGGGCACGTCTGTCAGGATTACAGTCACGTTTTGTGGTCCTGTCCTTACCTGGACGCTGCGGACTGCTATCGGACACATGGACCTGGTCAGCGGTGTAATTTGCTACAGGGCATTTGATGCGTTAACTAAAAAAAATGTTGAAAAGTATTAAGATTTAAAGAAGTGGAGAGTAGCGTTCTTTACTTGAAAAAAACATCATATAACAGATAAAAAGTGAAATTACAAACTTATTGATGACAAATTCAATTCAGAGAGTTCTGAGTATAAAATTATTTTACAAAACCTTTATAAAGTTTATAGGTTGTTTTAAATTACTATACATTGTCATCCTTTAAAGACAATAAACATAAAGAAAATCATTTTTCAGCAAACTGAATTTTATTAATTTTCCCTTCGCTACTATTTTTACTTTAAAACTGATAAATTACAAAAAAACAATTCTCAAATCCGATAATTTTAATGTTAGTTCAAAAGCTAATAATAAATATCTTGACATTTAAAATAAAATAGATTATTCTAAGAATAAAAATAGTTATTCATCATATACTTTACAATTTGGTTTGTTTTATATTTGAGTAAGCTCTCGCCGCACGTGTAAATTGCACGTTTCACTCGCACTCGGCACATCGTACCGGATGCGAGCGAAAAAAAGCATCGCGCCGTGTCAACAGAAGCGAATATTGATATTTTTTGGCAATTGCAGAGATAAAAGAGAATGATTATCTATAATATTAATTCTTTAGATTTTTTTTAGACAGATACAAAAAAGTTTGTTGACATGTATAATTAATATTAAAAGTGTTATTAAAGAAATATTTAAAACTTGGGGTACCTAATAGACCCCATGTTTAAGCTGACTAAAGAAATTATTAAAGACAATAGTTTCCAAGACACGAGTTGACATTTAATTGAAAACAGAAAATTTCATCTAAGGAAAATAAGTCAAACAGTCTGAATATATTTTAATAGTTGTCAGAGAGCTGATATTTTTGAATCAGCATGCAGCATGAAAAAAACAATACCTGATTGTCCACAGATATTTTTTGATTTATTTCTATAATTGATTATAGCGACGGCTCGTCTATATACACTTCGGAGCTGCAGCATTCTCAAACTAATGAAAGAAAAATATTTTTTTATATATTAATACTATTTATCATTATTATGATTTAGTATTTTTACCTCACGTTTGTTTTTAATATTCCGCAGCACCCCCAAATATTTTACCCACGAGCCGCCACGGTTTATATATAATTATTTAATATCAAAGTTTAAAATACTGAGGAGAATTATTTTTTTTTAGATTGTCAGCGTTCTAAAATACAATATGGCATCAGAAAACCTGAAATTAATATAAGAAATATATTGTTTGAACAGAAAACTACTCAAGAACACATCGAGTGCATTTTATTGAAGCCGGGAGAGATATTCGAGAACAATGGCGCATTTGCCATTTTTCTATTATGAAACTACCTCGAGGCAATACGAATTTACATAGGGATTGAGTATGTTCCTTTGCTCATTTAAAAAAGAGTAAACAAAAGATTGGCATTTGAAGTTTTTCAATCAAAATTGCATTGCAATGCAACAGAATAAAACAATATAAAATTATTTATCTTCCACTGATGTATTTTCCATTATATAATATAATTATCTTATTTTTTTATACCAATTTGTACATATTTTTGTTTTATATATAACCTCTCTGGTAGATAGATCGAGACCGAGTTACGAAGAAAGCAGTTGAGAAAGTTCTGGCGGTTTCTTATTTTATTTAGGCTAAATCCACGTGAATGGTGATGCCCCGAGGACACCATTTTTCTTCGTCAGAAAGAAGATGAATCTTTTTATTATAAAAAAATCATATCCAACAACTTTTCGTAAATGCAATTTATTGTTGTTTTTATTTATTATTATAAATATATAATAAGTGTGATTTTAAAACAGCCTGTATATGAACCCATTTAATTCCGTCCGAGATAACCCTTTCAGTGCTGGCGCTATCGGAATGTGCGAAACCCCCTTTCGCGATTTTTTTCATTTTGCAGGCGGATCGTTTGAAATTAACAGACACTTTTCCGGCGCGGGTCGATGTGACAAAGCTCAGGGATACTTTACGCCGGAAAAAGTTTCGTAGTAAAAGCTTCTGCCCGAAACTTCCGCTATAAAATATCCCATCGGGGCGATAGGAAGAGCACTAACATGCAAAGCTCTTCGCCATGTCTCGTGTTGAATGCAGAATGCGTCATCAGACTCGCTGAGGGGAAAATTTTTATAATATTGACTGAATCATTATTTATGATCAACAAGATCCGACATATATTGATTATGTTTATTTTTAAAAACTGTTTAATATTTTTAAAAAAATCATAAGTTTATATAATTACAACTAAGAGCAAATAATTTTATATAAAATACTGTTGGAAATGCTTCGTTTTTGTTTTTATTAAAATTCATTTATATGAGCCACGTATTTGTAATTCAACTTATATCATTTATAGTTGTTTAATGATTTTTCTAGAATATTTCGCAGTAAATACATATGTACATATTATGTATACACAGATGTATAAGAATATTCAAATTCAGTTTTGTCTCGCATATAAAAATTTGTTTGCAAATTGTCCCCCAGCCGACTTGTGCAGATTGGACTCAAATTAATTTAAGAGTTTATGGCGAACATAGGAAGTCACCCTAATACAAATTTAGTATTTTATTTCTCAACGTTGAAAAGTATGTGACAAGGATAACGAAAAAAAAATGTGGGAATAAAAGAAAAACATTTATTCGAGGATGCTTTTTATTTTCAATGTAGAGCCGAGTAGAAAAATCTCGTTGTAGGACGGCAATAAAATGAAAGTTGAAGATGAAAAGGAAGAAACGAAATTGAAGATGTAAGACAAAAGGAAAATAAAGACATTGTAAAACAGTTTTAACGACACACGTGACGTTCTGGTTTTATGGATGCTTACCAAAGCGTTGCGAAATGTATGAACATAAATATGAATAATATTTCGCAAGTGCGAATCATTTACGTTGACTTGATTTGGTCAGATAGGATCCTATGAAAATGATTAATTTATGCGAATTTATTATTGCCATAAAATAAGTGAAATATATCAATACTCATATAAAATGCTAAAGGTCATTGCATAAATAATATTTTTTTTATTATCATTTTTCAAATATGATTTATTAAGACATGTTTTAACATGCAACCACTAAACAAGGACTGCTTTTTAAAATAAATTCTGACTTGCAAGAGTGAAAATGGCGATTAGAAAAGGGCATATCAGATATGTCATGCTTTACGAGAACAAAAATACCGAGAGTGCAGTAAATAAATGTGTTTGTCTAGAAAAGTCTAAAAAATAAATATTAAAACTTATCATTGATGTCTGAAATTGCGAAAACTAAATAAAAACAACAACATTCGCTGCCGTTGCCACACGCGCGATGTTTTTTCTCGCTCGCATCCGATACGATGTGTCGTGACGTGCGATTTACATGTTCTGTTAGAGCTCACTTTGTGACGAGACATCACCGAGAGCGTTGTTATTTACGCGTCGTATTGAGTAGATAAAAAATCCAAAAATCGACCAAATCATGAAGCATATTGTGAATAACTATTTTAATTCGTAGAATAATCATTTTTATTTAAAATATCAAGATATTGATGCTTGGGGTATCTGAGATATCTGAGATACCCCCTTTGGGCAATGTTTTTGAACCGCCGTGACGCATGGGTTAATAAGATGTATAAAAAAATCTATCAAACGATTGATAAATATTATTGATCTAGATAAGTGATTTCTAAAGTGGTGTATATGGACCCCCTAGAATCCACGTTGACGGTCAAGGAGTATATCAAGGGAAAAAAAACTTGGTCGGAGCCCATTTAGGCTGGATTAAGCACAAACGAAAAACTTAAGGTGGAGTCTAGAGCGGGTTATCGGCAGATATTTTTTTCTGTTGTTTATCCTGCTTTAAAGGTATTATAGGCTAACTGAAGAAGGTTTTGAATAACTTTTCTATTTTTATACCTCATAGAAAAGGGTTTTAGCGGGGTTGCCAATCTTCTTATGAAAAAAATATTCGGTTGTAAATTATTAAACGGAGATATTTAGAATTATACCCAAATTGAGAAAAAATATATTTTTATATATTAATATATGTGTCTATTGATTATGCACAATGATAAAATATAAATAAAATTTATATTCTGTGTTACGCCATGCGGTATAGTGCAAGAGCGCTGTCAGTTTGTCAGCGCCACAAGTGTCGTGTATTGGATGGATGCGGGGGGGCAGCGGGGTGGGATGATTTTTTGTCGCGCTCGGAGCAGTCCCGCGTCGTCTATACTGAGTCACTTTTAAAATATACTTTATCATAGCATTTATCTTCCGCCACTGTTTATACCTTACTAATTTGAATTTAAATATGAAACAACTGTTATCATAGCATTTTATTGCGGCCTTTTTAGCTACGCCATGCTCTAAAAATGATATTTAAAGTTAATATGTTTAGGAAAAAAAATATTTTAGATAGTTCATAGGGGAATATAGATTTGAGAAACTAAATTAAATTAGTATCTTTGTAATCAAATAAAGGCAGTACTTATTAGATGATACGTAATCATAATAAATAAAGATCCAGCTTATGCTTAATATTAAATATTATTAAAGGGTTAAAAGAATAAAGCCACTCTTTTTTAAGATATAATATGAAACGATAATTTGCTTTTAAATAATTACAATTCGTTTTAATCGAATATATGAAATCAGTCAAATTTTGCATTATTAGTTTAAGAAAATTGGACGAATTAACGACAAAAAATATAACACAAAATATTTAGATTAATTAGTTTAATGTGTCATGGATTATCTAATATAAATTGTGTCCAACAAAAATTTGAAAAAGCATTTTATATTTAAAATCGGATTTTTGAAAAAAAAAAAAAATTTCTTTATTAATTTTGAGAAATCAAGGGTTATTTAATACATTAAAAGAATATAGGTAGTGCAAATGGCATACTAGATAAAGTTGACTTTACTTTTAACCTTTTCCACTCCATGGGACAGACGTATAAGCCCAAAAGATTTTAGAAACATTTTTTTTAATTTAATTTAAAACAACTTTTTTTTTAATTTAAAAAAACGTATTTTATTAATTCATATACCAGATCAAACCCTATATTTGTTTTTTATTCATTTTTCCAATGAATATCTTTTAATAAATTTGTAAAAAAAATATGAGAGTAACTCATAGATTCGACTAAAAGTGGACCGTATGAAAGGGTTAAATCTAATCCAAGTTTTTAGACATTTCCCGAAGATTTTTATTTTCAGTAAAAATTAGAAAAAAGGGTAAAAATCCATTCTCATTTTCACAGTTCTAAATAGATTAATTATATTAATGCCTTAATTTTTTTTAAATTTTAATAAAATTGTATAATGATATTCGATCACTATATTTTATTTTTGAAGAAATGTAAAAATATACAAAGCTTGATTTGTCATAGAATTCTAGAATATATCATTTCGCTATTGTAATAGAAAATGCTGTAAAACTGTGACATAGGACATGTTTTACCCTCTTTAAGGAAAGATAATAAGATAAATTAGTTTCGGTATTCGTCAAAAATTCAAGTTCAATTGCCATATATTTAATTGTTATATTACATAAGTCGTAATATTGAATGCTTACTTAATTGTCTAAAGCAGA
>JAGXCT010034316.1:11557-27257 GCA_022495035.1 Philopotamus ludificatus
AAATCTAAATTTTAAATTTTGAATATTAGAACAAGAAATTGTAATCAATGCCCGCTGCACTGAAGGCCTTCTAGTAAAAAAATGTTATCGACCACTGCTCTATTAATTTTTCGCAAAATAAAATATGTAATATAATCGGAGCGTCACAGGTATGAATGATGTCATAATTCTAAAAAAAATCTGAATATTATTTTAGTGAGCCTTAGAATATTTTTCGCTTTTCTAAAAAAAATACATAGCTTACTTAGCTGTTTGAAAATATTATAAAGTCGATTTTAAAAATAAAATGATGATTAATAAATTACAAATCTCGAGATGATCACGAATTAATCTTCGATCACTAAGCACGACTTATTCCAAATGACATCTTACAAATAAGGACTTTATGAATTTCAACTCTAGAAGAAACTGAACAGCCCGAAACAAAAATAATCCTAAAAAAATGTATTTATATAAATGATTGAGGCTTTTACTGCTGCCTCTTACACTGAAGATAAACCAATGGATTAAGCTTATCAATATAACAATAAGGAAGACGAAGAATTATGAATGTCTATTGGATATGTAAGCTTAATTGTATTAACATTATTCAGTGGTGAATCACGGGTAAAATATTTGGAGGTGCTGCGGAATATTAAAAATGAAAAAAATATATTTCACTCATATTTTATTTAAAAATATATAAAACAATGATGTGAGGTAAAAATACTAATTAATATTTCCAATAATAAAATAAATGACAAGAGGCACGTGGCTTAAAAAAGCTGTGATTCAGTGTGACTGCAGCGAGTCGCAGCTCGACACGGCGCTTAGTAGTGAGATCCCCCCGCACTCCGTTACCGATCCGCATCCATCCAATACACGATGCAGACAGCGCTGACAAGCAGACAGCGTTCTTGTCGAGTAACACTGCCTGCGTAGGCATTTTACATTTTTTCCTCAATTTTATTAGGGATGCTGCAGTTAATAAAAAATATCCCATCAAGTTTGTAATTGTTTTTAGCATTATTAAAAAAATCCCTTAGGGTATTTAGGTCCTTTATTATATAATTATTATAAATTAGGGTGAATCAGTGACGCGCCGATATATTGTAGTTCAGCGCCTGTGTGCAGAACCTTAATAACCCTATACCTCTACAACTTTATATTAATGAATTCATGTTTAATATTTTTTAATTTTTCCCCATTAAGCGCATGTGTGCGCCGCACAATCTGCCATGATAGTCAGTCAAAATATTTTGATCAATAATTCTTTTATAAGAAGATTTGAGCTATTAAATTGAGTTAAACTCGACATCACGGACTCACCGAAAATTAATTAATGTCGAGTCACACTCGACATATGATCGCAACGGTTTATAATTAAATGATCTGACAATGGAAAATTTAACTCCATACAAAAGGGTTAGCAAAATCAATTAATTACATACATTCTGTGTGTCTATGATTTAGTTATGAATTTTTAATAGAGAGTGGGGTTTGATACCGGATGCAACCTTCACTTCCGATCGATGGCCCCGTAAGCACGAATGAAACGGAAGAGTCCAAATAGTGCAGTCGAACAGGGAATCATATTCAAGAGACGGTTTCTGACTCTATATTTTTTTATTAATAATTACTATCATGTGGAAGTAGAAATTTCAATTAAATGCATATTTTTAAATCACAATAAGTCTATTAAACTCAAAAAAATGTGTTTGTCGCGAAAATATATTATTTATTCGTCGACAAGTTAAACAAAAAAATAATACAACTCGTCTATTTGACTATGAAAATGTATTTGATTTTTTTTGCGATAATAATTCTTATGACAAACGTTAAAATTGGATCAGTGGTTTCGGTATCGCCTTCGACGTCACGTTGAATCAATTTCAGCGATAGCTTATCATTTCATCCCCCGTGTATGAGCCGTATTAAGTCGAACCAAGAGATTGACGTATTAAATATATAGGCGTGATATTCTTTCGGCACGATTTACTAATAATATTGTTCGATATTTGTAAAAAATATTCATAAGATGTCTTTATAATTAGAATAGAACTCGATATGCTTCCAAAGAAATTTTATCAACAATAACGATTAATTTATTATTCTGTTAATAAACATATTTTACATGATTATAATATGAATCAAGTATGAAATAAGAATAAAATTTGTTTACTGCTTAATTTAGGAATGTATTAGTTTAATTATGTTAAGTAATACATTCCTAAATTATCTTGAGAGCACCAGCCTTTTTGTATTACTTCCGTATTTACAAAACCATAACAAATGCCAGAGTTTACTATTACTTTGCTCTTAATTAACATACGTAATAAAGAATAAAATATTAGCAATAATAAAATTATACTATTCCATATCCCGAAACTTATATTATTCGAGTAAATTAGAGGTCGGCTATTTTTCGGGATATTTAAGCCTTGCAAATTCTAAACAATTACTAATACTCAAAAATCATAAGCAAGATTTATGAACAATACCTTTGTTCATTTATCTACATTCATTCTACTCTTCTATTTCGACAAGATTTACTATTAAGCTTAATGTAAATTCAAGAATAAATTAATATTTTTTTAAATATTACAAAATGTATACAATTACAGTTTGCATTCAGTTCTTTGAGTAAATATGTTTATTTTATCTTAAATGGAAATAATCATAAAATTTAGAAGAAGGAATTCTTCATCAATATCTTGACATTTAAAAAAAATGAAGAATAAATATTAGTTATTTATGATATGCTTCATAATTTGGTCGATATTTTTTCGTATTAAATAAGCGAATATTGTTGTTTTTATTTTTTATCGGCATTGCAGACAATAAAAGACAATAATTATTTATAATAATTATTCTTTAAGCTTTTAGTAGAGTTATTCGAGAAAAATGAAAAACTTGGGATCTCCAATAGTACCGACAGGGTTATCGGCAGGGCTAGATATAATCGTATAAGCTTATAGAGTTTCAAGGTTAAATCTTAAAACAAGAAATGTTAATCAAGGACATGTTTTTTAATTGTGGACAAAATCTGAATTGAAAATGAATGAATATTAATGAAAAAATCATTTAACCGATCCATCACAGCGGCTCGAATCTAACCGCATCGTTCGAAGGGTGTCTTTTACAACGGAAAATATACCCCAAGCATTTAAAGTCCAAATATTTACGAAATCTTCATCAAAAATGGATTATTTTATGAATAAAAATAGTTATTCATAATATGCTTCATAATTTGGTCGATATTTTGGATTTTTCTATCAATCAATATGACGCGTGTCACTTGTCACTAATATTCTTTTCACTGGCACATCGTACAGGATGCGAGCGCGAAAAAATATCGCGCGCCTGGCAACAGCAGTGAATATTGTTGTTCTTAATTTACAATAAAGGACAATGATTATTTATATTTATTCTTTAGACTTTTTTAGACAACATTAAATGTTTTAACCCTATTTTTATTTTTTTTAATCAATACACTATTGTAAAATAGGCCAACACGCGTTGGCTTATTTTACACGATATTTTTTAGAACGTATCTAACTCAATTTACACTATATTTTATAAATTGAAGATATGGGCGTATACGCGATTGATTATGACATATCATGGCTTCGGTCAAGGGTCTCTCGGCATTGAAATATGTTTCCGATCTCGCGGATAACAAAGAGCAGCGAGAATTGCTCGAAACCGGTCCGAGGCTGGGCGTTGTGCGTCGAGTTTCGCACTTTGGCCATGCCCGAAATTTACCTGCGCCGCTCCCCAATTGCATCCGAGATGAAGAGGGCCAGACCGCAGACAATGGCGACACAATGGGCACAACAGGTTAAAAACAGAAAAGGGGCGCCAAGGGCCGGCGCCACGGGGCGTGGGGTACCTGTCGACCCCCCGCGGAGCCCCGCCGGCTCGTTACTCAATAACATTACCGAGGCGATGTCAGCTTCCCGGGTCACATAACCTGATCCCTGCATATATTCAATTTCGGACAGAAGGGCGGAGGGCGAAGGAGCCGACGAAATCAATGGGGCACCGCCGGCGCCCGGTTTGTCCCCGGAAATCAATTTTGCGTGTGTCCCCACGTACGGAGTCAATCAGACCGGCGGGATTATCTGCCATTTATTATTCATACGTCGACACGGATGCTGACACGCTCCCGTCCGGGACTTAGGGCCAGGACTCCTCAGCCGCACCCGTAATTGGGTCCAATCTCGGCCTGGACGCTGGGTGACTGGCCAAAACAAGTCAAATACGGCCCGGGGCCAATTTGCATTCGTGGAAATCAGGCCGTGTCGCGAATCACGTCTTGCAGCGTTTCTGGTTTTGTTCAGATTCGCATAAGCATATATATACATCGTTATCTAACCGAGTGTGGGTCACATATCTCGGCACGTGCCACGTGGATAAATTAAATCAGGGGTCAGAGATTGTACCAATTACGGTTCTACGTATGAAGCATTTTTTTCATCGTCTGAATCACATTCTGAATCGTCATATCAATATATCGCACGTCGTCATAAATTTTGGATTGAAAGTCTTAGAACGATCCTATCGATCTTCACTAACTTCATGGATATCTATGGACATCTTTACTATCTTCAGAGACATTGTTCTCCAAATCCCTCTCCAGATTAGCTAATCTTAGCAATTAAATCAATCCAACCTCTTACAAAATAATCCTGACTACTATCAAAGATTTCACAAAATCCATCCTTAGTAATTTTAACACAGAGAAGAAAAAAATAATAAAAGGGAAGACACCTGAACTTTCTCTCATTTGACTCCAATTCCCGATGAATTTCATATCCCAACTACGCCCATCCCTCGCTTAATACGGAAGATAGGTTCTATTAGATCACCGTGTTCAACGAATACATGTCAAACGTGAAAACGCCATTTTTTTGAAAAATGGATTATTCTAAGATATAATTTGATCGATATTTTGGATTTTTAACTAATAAATATGACGCGTAAATGACAACGCTCTCGGCGATGTTTCGCCACATACTGAGCACTCGCCGCACGTGTCACTCGCACGTTTAACTCGCACTCGGCACATCATACCGAATGCGAGCGAGAAAAAACATCGCGGGCGTGGCAGCAGAAACGAATATTCGTGTTTTTTTGTTTTTATCTCATATTAACACGTTGCGGTCCGGAGGACTCGAATACGCGTCCTCGCGGGCCAACGTAGAAGTACGGGGGACGCGTTTTCGAGTATTCGTTGGCGCTGATGTTAAACCAAAATCATTTATATTTCATTGATACGCAGACCACACTTTGAGAAGTTTTAAACTATTTTATTACATAGAGATAATCTTTCTGAACACAACAACAAAAAAATATTGACCTAACTTAAATGGTATCAGAGTTAGATCGATTTAACTGAAGTACTTAACTTTTTCTATTTTTTTTGGGAAATCGCCCGGCCAACGCAAAACTCGGCGCGGAACCCAGCGGACCGGAATGTGTTAATGTAGGATTAGCAGTAGGGGTTTTTCAAGAAAAATCGAAATGTTAGTTAATCAAATCAATCTTAGATTAACAAAATATTATTGTCATACATATATTATCTGTAAAAAATCAGGTTGAGATAAATTACTTGTTTTACTTTGGTTTTAGAAGGAAGATTTCTATATTGAAACTGGTTAAGCGAGCTAAATTACTGTATATAAAACACCACATCCTAAAAAAAATATATCGTCGATAGATGCATCAGACTTTCCACTATATTTCTCAAAAGGATTCTTCGATACTTTGGGCATCTCGCCAGAAGAAACGATAGCCTGGAGAAGCTCGTCTCTTGCCCGAGAAGGGGCAGGATGAACACCCGTTGGAGCGATCAAGTGGTGGCTGCGATGCGATATGCAGAATGCAGAGAATCAGGGAGAAACAAATTCAAGAAGATTTGGATCAATAATGGTCATGATCCTCAGACATGAGGGTGCCGACTAAAGAAGAACGTGCATCAGAATAAATCAAGTTATTTGGGCCAAATCCCAAGGAACAGAAACCAAATCAAGGGCCCTAATAGTAATTTATTTCGGTTATCTGAGACACGATCATAACTGTTTGTTCAAGATATTTTTGGACATACTTATTGTTTTTTTTTAAATAGTTAAAAATGTAGGGTTGAAGATTTACTAGAATTTTTGTATTTAAAAATGAATAGTTTTAAACAATTTTAAAATCAGTTGAACTAAATATGTAGAGTTACTTCGACAAAAGGTCTTACTACTAGCATCTGGTCGTGAAAACCAGATGGAAGATTTTGCTCATAGCTTCAACATCAGTTTCTTCGACAAATTAATATTCCCAGTTGCCTTTTTTCATGCTATATCCGATTACGGATATTAGTCGAGCTTTCGTCTCTCATTTGTTTTTCTAAGCTCTCGTTTCTTGTTTGTCCTTAACATAATCTCAATATTGCAGAGGATCGCTCATTGAATCGAACTGTCTCATTAAAATCCATGGAATTGGCTGTCATTTTTTTCTTAACGATTTAACGTATTTAAGTAGTATCTTTTCTATTAACTAATTTAAATTAAATTATTATAAATTTTATATTTAATAACGGTAACATTAAATTTTTCATCTGATTTCAGTTATTTATGATGAAATTATTGCATCCAAATTCATGCACGGTGAGAACTGCATCGCTCAATGCATCTGAGCCAGGGCACCATAAAACCTGAAAGGCTTTCAGCTGCACAAAACCGCTCGACACTGAAATGCAGTTTGCGCGGAAAACTACATTGCACAATACGTAGCTGAAACGATCAGGAAACTAGAATCGCGACGAGGTGCACGGGAAAACTATTAACAATTATGAACTTGAACATTTTCCTGTGCTACGTCGGAGCTTTGATATTAAATTCAACGCATTCAAATCAATATCGACATAAATAATTAGTCAACCTTCGCCATTATGACTGGATATGAATTACCAAAGTATTGGTATGTAGTTTTTCTTTCAAATAAAATCAAATAATAAATAATTTGAGTTCGAGGAGATATTATATAATCTCTCTTATACTTAGCGTATGTTTACAATCGGTATTTAATATTAATATAGAATAATAAGAGGGTTTAATTTTTATATTGCACCGTATTTTATATTTTTCCCATTCAGATAAAATCGTTCAGTTGCAGCTCAGTGCAGCAGCAGATTCGTGGAAATCGGTTTAAATATTTATTATCAGCTCCGATCCCTTCCCAGAAGGACCCTTCTCTAAATTTAATATAAAATATGAGAAAACTCCGATTTAATGTGTATATGATTCGAACCCCTTTGATCATATTGAATAGGAAAAAACATATAATAATGTTCGACGAATGCAATTTAATTTGCAAGGATTGTGAATTTATATTCAATTTGCTATATTACTAATAATATAAACTTATGAAGATGATATCGCAGGTCTTTATTATGCAATGATCAAGTCTTTATTATGCAAACTCTGTGCTTCCGGATATAGCGAATTTTGGAGCTTTTGTTAAAAGGAAATTCTAATCGATAACATATTCTATTAATTTTGTTTATATTAACTAAATAATATTAAGGAATAAAATGTGTGTCATTTTAAATTTGTCAAAGCAGCTATTACTTGCTTGAAACGTCGTGTTATAAGCTGGTCTTCCACTCTACGTGCAGGCTAAGAGCCTTAGCTTGAATTATTGAAAAACTCAGAGTGACTTCGTTTTGATGTTGATTATCAATTCATGATGACAAAGATCTTACAACTGCATGGAAGCTAACATTATTTGCATTATCAACTAAAATCTTTAAGAAGTTAAATTTGGGGTGTTAGAGGGTGAATCTCTGAAATACTGAAACGTTGATTTAATCCAATGTTCTCGGAATGTTGAAAATGGATTGGAGAAGAAAAATGCAGCAGTTTCAATGTCGAACATAGCAATTGATATAATGCATCAGGTTGTGCATTAGTTGTGTTCCCAGTTGTTGGTGTTTGCAAACTATTTTCAATTCAGTTCATTCAAGAGGATAATAAATAAAGTCTTATATTTGTTATCCTCTTGAAACAACAACAAAGGCCACAGATATTATAGAAAATGTTTCAATTGTCTTTAAATCAGATAATCTTTTGTGGACTTATATCTGTAATTGATGTACAGATGGAGACCAGCTATGTTAGCAAGAAAATCTGGTTTTCGAGCTTCAGCGAAAGCACCAGCTCTAAAAGTCGAAGGAATTCATTTATGAATCATCATCAGGCATTGGCAGTATTTTTGTTGTTTAACATAGCACTCGAAGGTGCAATAAGAGACTTGGGCATGAAATCCACTGTCACTATTCTTAATAAATCGGTGCAGCCTCTTGCCTATGCGGATGACATACTCTCAAGGGACTAAGGATCAACGAGACCCAGACAAAATACATACCCATATACCAAGGACGAATCCTTGAACCCTTTAAGTCAAAGAATGCATCTTCGAAGCCGTTCAGGAATTAACTTATTACAAATAACAATGAATCCAATTTGGAAGTACGAAAAAGAACCATGCTGGTAAATCAGTGTTCATTTGGATTTCAAAAGCACCTACGGTCGAGATTCCTCTCAAAGAAGTCCAATGTCAAGCTCTCAAGACCCTCATCAGCATCGGCTTTGACAAAACAATATGAGCAAAAGCTGGATATCCCGGAGAGGAGAATTCTGAGACGATTCAGAGTAACCAGACTCTGGTCACTCTGAAATGGTCACTTGTCAAGGATGAGGGATAGTCAGCCGCCGAAAAGGTGTCTGGTTAACAAGCATTCCTGTCCCCGGAGGAAAGAAAGACTAATGCTGAAGTGGTTGGACTGTGTACAGAGGAACACCACTTCATTGAAACTTACCGCAAGATGGAGCGAAGTAACGGCAGACCGGATAAAAAGGAGAAGAAACGGGACTCATCGTTAAAATTAAGCTCGGAGATGAGCTTATTTTTTTTTTGATGTTCATACGAAGTTGGGCTTGGCAAGGCTAAATACACCAATCCATTGATTTACGCGGTAGATACGTTCCAAGAAACAAACGCGTTCCAGAAATAGGTTCCAGAAAATAAAAATCCGCGTAAATCGAGACTTCGAGTTCATATAAGTAAGGGGATAGGTTCCAGAAAACCGCGTAAAACGTGGCATAAAAATAATACAATTTTATTGAGAAATAGATTTAATAAATCGACATTTAAATTTTATAACATCTCTAACGTATGAGGTATATTTAGAACTGATCAGGGATCCGGAGGTGACACGTCTTCTAACAGTTATTTCGTTTTTTTTAATTGTACGAACAGTAGATTCATTCAGTTTATACGTTTTTGCAAGAGATGCAAAACTTACAACAATATTTGACGTACTGCACGCGCAATGGAGAGGGTTACAGACGTCTGGTCGTTGAAGCGGGAGTAATCTAATGCAATATATGCATTTGAGTGACACATGCCACAAAATATGTTTGATTTCTTAAAAAAAATATTGAAACCGCGTAAATCGAGGGATTAGTGTAATAAGAAATGGATTATGAAACTTACTTATTTAGTAGATATTGTTGAGCACAGTAACGGATTTTTAGGGATGCTCATTAAAAAATATTAAGCCTGAAGAGCGTCTGATTAAAAGTACATAAGTTTGGCAGTTTAAATCCTTTGCGGTCCAATATCCGAAAAAAGCTGTTGAGCGAATAGAGGAAACAGAAAACCATGAAAAACTCGAGAAAATCTTAGCCAAAATAAAGTTATTTATAAGACAACAGTGATTAACAACTACAGTAAACCCCCCTATAACGTCGGGATAGGTTCCACGTAATAGGGGGGGACGTTATAGGGGGTTAAGGTTTTTCAATTTTATTTTTTGATTTAAAGTAAATCAGTAACCGTTAATACTCCCATTTTTTTTTTTTTCTCATTTTACGTGTTTACTTCAGCGCAACGACTAAGCTCGCGCGATGAGCGATATCCTCTCGTGGTATTTTGGCTTCGATGTAATCTACCGCAACTTTGCTGGGTAGAGGCAGATCAACGCTGATATTTTATTAGTTAAATTTTATAAAATGCGCCAGCATATACGAATAAACGTAATTTATTAAAAACTATTCCGGAATATGTTTTATTCCAAACTAATTATACATCGATAGAAATTAGATCAATATATCATTAATAAGATTAAGAGGTATGCACGTATATTACAATCAAATAGTTAAAAGCGTGAGCATTGATTTACCTTGATTATAATTCGTTCCATGGATATGCGCAGAAAATATTTTACCATGTGTGAATATCCCCTGAAATGCTCTGATATGTGCCGATAATGTACGATAGCCTGTGCTGATGAATCCCCAAATATTTTTATTTAGTTTCGCCGGATGCGTGTCAATGTCAAGCGATCCGGAGCTACATTATGTCATTGTGCGAACGTTATAGGGGGGTTCGACGTTATATGAAAAAAACCGCCGCAAACGTTATAGGGGGGAACGTTATATGAGAGGACGTTATAGGTGGGTTTACTGTATATAAAAAAATATATGAGTGAAGTGGACACGGGTGATCAACTGGCATCGTCATTTCAATTATCAATTGTATTATTTTATACGACGAATGAGAGAAAGGGGAAGGAAGAAATCCCTTAAAACATATACAATTTCGCCAAGAGTTGATGATGCAACTCATTGGGACTTTACGTGCTACCGAAAACCCGATATTTGGGCGTCGGAAATCTCCGTACTACATATGAAAGTGCAAAATGCAGACTGTATATGGGTTCTCGGATAGTAATACGCCAAGGAAAATAATGCGAACAATATTTTATTGCGATACTTGCGATAGCCCGGCCTTCGTCCTGGAGTGAAACGTCCTGGAGAACTAATATTTGTAAAAATATATCTGACACGTAATAAATATCACTTGCAATAAATTCATTATTATATACCAATCCAAAGCTCTACATTTTCTACATGTCAAAACTTTTTGTATTTGTCTAACAAAGTCTAAAGAATACATATTATAAATACGCATTGTCTGCAAAATTGTTGATACGTGCTGCGTGTGCTCAGTCTGCGGCAAGACATCGCCAAGTGCGATGTCATTTCAGCGTCATATTGATTAATTAAAAAATCCGAGCCGCCGTAACAGATGGGTTAAATTTAATAAAAATGGCATGACCTGCGACAACACTTTTTAAAAAAAACTAGGAATGAAAAGGGTTAATTATCGATCGCGTCCATCTCACCGAGACGTATTTGAAACGTCGATCCCATATGACTATCCGAAAAATAACATATTTATCCGATGATTTTTTTTGAGATGCATGTGTCATATTTTTTCTCCTAAATTGGTCGTAAATTCTTTATGCCACCTATGATGATTCGTGTACTGTGTCAAGTATTATATGTCAGTTTTTGTTAATTTAGGTTCATTTTATGCGTGTTTATTTAGATCTTCGATTGACATAAAGCCGCCTCTGAATTGAATTCTAAGGAATAAAAAATATAAAATGAACGCAAAGAATATCAGTAGTCAAATTCAATGACGCAATAATTGTCCATCCAAAACAAACTATGATTTGGAAATAAAAACAATATCGGAAAGTTGTCCGAAGTCGTGTACTATGACCCTATTTTTGTATTGTGGAATTTTTTTTTAATAGTGAAACAGTAAAATCAGCGAAATGGCGCTTATAATTATATAATAAACTATGGAAAATAATAAAAACAATGAAACTTTTGTTTTCAAATTCAATGATACTTTTGAGAATGATTATTTAGATATTAGTGATGATGGCCCTTTTACGTTTGATCATATTAATTATAATAAAGTTAACGAATGATTATTAATAGCACATTCATTCAGAATTGTGAAAAATGGCCAAAAAATTATGGAAATAGTGGTTGATATAGATATTGGTGAAGTTAATTCGCTCGGCAATGAAACAGACAGTGGAAGTGAATGTGCATACTCTAGCGATGAGACAGACGATGAAGAGAATTCAACATTCATTAATCCCACGTCGTCTAGAACTTGTCTAAAAATTCGTACCGTTTGTCCAATAATTTTTCACAAAAAATAATTCATTTTACTATCAGTGAAAGAATAGTAGGGCCAAATATTCTAACCAATTGTTTGGAATCTATTGACTATTACAGGGTTTCAATTTGTTTGGCCAATCCAAAAATTTTGGCGGAACACTTAGCTTTTTTTTAGGTTGGGTAATTCAAAATAGTATAAAAAAAAATAAAAAAATGTTATTAAAAAAATATCATTAATTTAATATACATAAAAATACAAATAAATAAAACTCCCAATGACTCTGATGATTTTGAGTTCTTAAATCACATTTTTTTTTATATCAGGTACAATATTGGTCAGTTGTATTCTCATATCTGCCGTGGCGTCGAGTTTATTTCTGTATTTTGTTTTTGTTGCAATATATTTAGAAAATCCCACTTCGCATAAATACGTCGTGGAAAATGGAAGTAAACAAACCATAGCTTGTTTTGACACATTGGGGAACTCTTCAGTCAGACTCGCCCAGAAATCATTTAATGGCTGATCTTTTTACGTTTGTTTCAAATCAGAGTCATTAATTAAATCAATTAAATTCTTATAAACCCTTGCGCTTAAGCCCACTGGTTTAACTGCCACAAAAGATGGATTCCGAACCCAGGAAGTTTTTACTAGTTTTCAGAAAAAAATCATTTCGGAATTCACCAAAATTATAAAAAATAAAGGCTACACACCAGACCAGATAGACCAGACCAGATTCAATCCGGACGAAACGGGATTGTACTATAAAGGATGCCTCATCGAACCTACATATCAAAAAGCGAAAAACGTGCGAAGAGATTTAAGGCGACGAAAGAAAGAATATTTTTACTCTTATGTTATAATTCTTCTGGAGAATTAATTTATAATGAAGCCATTGTTTATTAATCGGTATTTTAACCCCCGAGCACTGAAAGGTTGTGACAAAATGAATTTACCTGTTTATTGGAGAGCTAATAAAAAAGCGGACACAAGTATTATTTTTAAGGATTGGTTTTACAAATGTTTTATGCCTGATGCAGAAGCTTATATGAGGAAAAATAATCTTGATTTTAAAATATTATCGATACTGGACAATGCACCAGGACAGCCGATTTAAAACATCCTTATGTTGAAATATTATTTTTACCACCAAACACTACGTCTATAATCCAGCCTCTGGACCAAGGAATAATTTCAACATTTAAAGCGTATTTAACAGTCACACAAGCTTGGAAAAATTTTCTTTTCGAAATTGTATCGATATTGTTACTGCATCTGTTTAAGAAATGAATCAATCGAGTTTAAATTATTGCTGGAAAAAGCTGTGGCCAGAAGTAGTCCCTGCAGAAAATGTTATACCACCAATAGAAGTTTAATACCAAAAGATAATTAACATTTGTCGTGGTGTTGGTGGAGAAGGATTTGATGATATGGATATTCAAGATATCGAAGAAATATTAGAGGATCGCACGTTGAATGAAGAAGAATTGGTCAAAATGTTGGCTGAACCTACGATAATTAATGACTTGGAAAGCAGTTGCAGCGAAGTAGCTAGTAGCGTTTCATATTAAATACGATAAATGACGACTTGGGATTGGTTGATAGGTTAGAATATTTTTTTATAGAAAATTATCCTATAATTGAAAGCAGTTTGAAATTCAAGAGGGAATTACAACAGATCTTGGCCTCTTATAACGATATACGTAAAAATGTATACGCTAAAAGCAGACAATCGAGTTTTTATATTATGTAGTAAGAATCGCTTCTCAACATTTTTAAACCATTCTCTACAACAGTGGTTCTCAGGTGCGGCCACGGTAATACATCCTGAAGGATTTTTTTGCTGCGGCCACCAACAGTTGAAATTTAAAAAAAATGTATTTTTACAAATGAAGTTGTAAAATTATTATTTTTTCGAAATTTCCTAGATAACAGCAGACACTACTTCTAGAATTAAAATTAGAAGCATAAAAAAAATAATAGTGTCTTCGATCCTTAAATGGAACTTCATAAAAAATTTTTTTTTTTAAACTCACTTTTATATATCTTCCCCTTTTCAGATGATGAAAAATGAAAATTTTATAGCATTACAAAAAAGATTAATATCATTTTCAGTATTCAAATTGATTAACTGGGCTAACGTAAAATATGCATTATTAGAAATCAGTCATGATCAAGTACTTAAAGACCGTTTTAATAATGATACTGTTCAAAAATTTTGGTCGGAGTTATACGTTGATCATGAATCAAGTCAATATAAAGAATTAGAAACAATTGCTTTATTAATTTTGTCGATATTTCCTACAACTGTATGCTATGAAAATCATTCAGTATGATGCACTTGCATAAAATAAATATCGAAACCAGCTGACAGTTGTAAACTTAGAAGCAATGCGACTTGCATTGGAAGAGAGAACTGTTAAACAATAATTTCCATTTATTATTACTTTTAAATAAATAAATACCAATATGTTATATATATATATCAGCATAGGTTCTTTTTTCTGATTTTCATTTTCTCATTTTACATATTCTTTGAGATTTCTATTTTCTATTTTACTTATTTTTTAACTAGCTATAATTCTGTTTATTTGCTGTTCTTTTATGTTATCTCTAGTTATAAGCACTCTTTGGCTCCCTTTAGTTAAATGATAAATGTTTAAATAATGTATTTTATTGAATATAAACATAAGTTAATCCATTTTTAATAATCACAACTGCTATTTTATCAGATTTGGTGCGGCCACGAGACATTTGCATAGGACCGGTGATTTTTATAATGCGGCCACAGTGAAATTTCACTTGAGAACCGCTGCTCTACAAGCAGAAAATTCAACTGATAAATGTAACAAAATTGACGAGCCTCGACATGTTCATGGCCGTACAAATCAAGCATGTTAATTTTTTTTTCTTTCTGAAACCGTGTTATATAAAGCGTGTTATACAAAACTATTTCACAAATCATTAGCGCGTGTTGTATAAAATCTTGGGTTTAGTTAATGCATTTTTCTCGATCGCGTATAGGTGAAGCCGCGGAAATCGCGGGTAGTGCGTAGGTGTGGTGTAGATGTGGTTGGGTCGCGGTCACTCCACTCCACGTGGCCCGCGTCACGGCCGACTCAGGCCACGTGGAGTGGAGTGGAGTGGGCCGCGCGTAATCAGCGGGGACCCGCGCAACTTTCTCGCGCGCGCAACAAGAAAGTGGCCCGCGGACGGGTGCGCGCAACACAATAAGATGACGAATGGGTCCGATTAGCGGCGCGGGGGGGCCCGCGCAGGCGGGGGCGAGGCCCCGCGGGCGGGGGGCGTGCGCCGCGCCCGCGAGCCCTGACCCTCCCAAACACATTTTTGGTTGAGCCGCGCACTTCGCGGTGTTGGTGCACGCGCACACACACGCACACGCCCGTGGCGCGGCCTTTTTCGGCCGCGCGCCTTACCTAGTCTGCAAAAGACTCGCCTCGTTATTATGACGCCCCGAAAGACTACGAACCAAAAAAGTTCCCAATCTTCGCGGCTCAACTCTTTTTAGAATCTCGGCCCTCGACAAGCTGAGATTTAGGTACCAGTAACATCGCTACCTCATATAACCAATGTTATGGCTTGTAGGTAACATGCATATTTATTTATTTATTTTAAACCCTTTCAATGCGGCGGGTCTAAACACGATTCTGCATCTGAGTGCGGCGCC